>CM059568.1:61566376-61746662 GCA_030386875.1 Morinoia aosen | reverse complement strand
GTGTGTGGTGGTGCTGGGTGTGTGGTGGTGCTGGGTGTGTGGTGGTGCTGGGTGTGTGGTGGTGCTGGGTGTGTGGTGGTGCTGGGTGTGTGGTGGTGGTGCTGGGTGTGTGGTGGTGCTGGGTGTGTGGTGGTGCTGGGTGTGTGGTAGTGCTGGGTGTGTGGTGCTGCTGGGTTTGTGGTAGTGCTGGGTGTGTGGTGGTGCCGGGTGTGTGGTGGTGCCGGGTGTGTGGTGGTGCTGGGTGTGTAGTGGTGCTGGGTGTGTGGTGGTGCTGGGTGTGTGGTGGTGCTGGGTGTGTGGTGGTGCTGGGTGTGTGGTGGTGCTGGGTGTGTGGTGGTGCTGGGTGTGTGGTGGTGCTGGGTGTGTGGTGGTGCTGGGTGTGTGGTGGTGCTGGGTGTGTGGTGGTGCTGGGTGTGTGGTGGTGCTGCTGGGTTTGTGGTGGTGCTGGGTGTGTGGTGGTGCTGGATGTGTGGTGGTGCTGGGTGTGTGGTAGTGCTGGGTGTGTGGTGGTGCTGGGTGTGTGGTGGTGCTGGGTGTGTGGTGGTGCCGGGTGTGTGGTGGTGCTGGGTGTGTGGTGGTGCTGGGTGTGTGGTGGTGCTGGGTGTGTGGTGGTGCTGCTGGGTTTGTGGTAGTGCTGGGTGTGTGGTGGTGCCGGGTGTGTGGTGGTGCCGGGTGTGTGGTGGTGCTGGGTGTGTGGTGGTGCTGGGTGTGTGGTGGTGCTGGGTGTGTGGTGGTGCTGGGTGTGTGGTGGTGCAGGGTGTGTGGTGGTGCTGGGTATGTGGTGGTGCTGGGTGTGTGGTGGTGCTGGGTGTGTGGTGGTGCTGGGTGTGTGGTGGTGCTGGGTGTGTGGTGGTGCTGGGTGTGTGGTGGTGCTGGGTGTGTGGTGGTGCTGGGTGTATGGTGGTGCTGGGTGTGTGGTGGTGCTGGGTGTGTGGTGGTGCTGGGTGTGTGGTGGTGCTGGGTGTGTGGTGGTGCTGGGTGTGTGGTGGTGCTGGGTGTGTGGTGGTGCTGGGTGTGTGGTGGTGCTGGGTGTGTGGTGGTGCTGGGTGTGTGGTGGTGCTGCTGGGTTTGTGGTGGTGCTGGGTGTGTGGTGGTGCTGGATGTGTGGTGGTGCTGGGTGTGTGGTAGTGCTGGGTGTGTGGTGGTGCTGGGTGTGTGGTGGTGCTGGGTGTGTGGTGGTGCTGGGTGTGTGGTGGTGCTGCTGGGTTTGTGGTGGTGCTGGGTGTGTGGTGGTGCTGGGTGTGTGGTGGTGCTGCTGGGTTTGTGGTAGTGCTGGGTGTGTGGTGGTGCTGGGTGTGTGGTGGTGCTGGGTATGTGGTGGTGCCGGGTGTGTGGTGGTGCTGGGTGTGTGGTGGTGCTGGGTGTGTGGTGGTGCTGGGTGTGTGGCGGTGCTGGGTGTATGGCGGTGTTGGGTGTGTGGTGGTGCTGGGTGTGTGGTGGTGCCGGGTGTGTGGTGGTGCTGGGTGTGTGGTGGTGCTGGGTGTGTGGTGGTGCTGGGTGTGTTGTCGTGCTGGGTGTGTTGTCGTGCTGGGTGTGTGGTGGTGCTGGGTGTGTGGTGGTGCCGGGTGTGTGGTGGTGCTGGGTGTGTGGTGGTGCTGGGTGTGTGGTGGTGCTGGGTGTGTGGTGGTGCTGGGTGTGTGGTGGTGCTGGGTATGTGGTGGTGCTGGGTGTATGGTGGTGCTGGGTGTGTGGTGGTGCTGGGTGTGTGGTGGTGCTGGGTGTGTGGTGGTGCTGGGTGTGTGGTGGTGGTGCCGGGTGGGTGGTGGTGCTGGGTGTGTGGTGGTGCTGGGTGTGTGGTGGTGCTGGGTGTGTGGTGGTGCTGGGTGTGTGGTGGTGCTGGGTGTGTGGTGGTGCTGGGTGTGTGGTGGTGCTGGGCGTGTGGTGGTGCCGGGTGGGTGGTGGTGCTGGGTGTGTGGTGGTGCCGGGTGTGTGGTGGTGCTGGGTGTGTGGTGGTGCTGGGTGTGTGGTTGTGCTGGGTGTGTGGTGGTGCTGGGTGTGTGGTGGTGGTGCCGGGTGGGTGGTGGTGCTGGGTGTGTGGTGGTGCTGGGTGTGTGGTGGTGCTGGGTGTGTGGTGGTGCTGGGTGTGTGGTGGTGCTGGGTGTGTGGTGGTGGTGCCGGGTGGGTGGTGGTGCTGGGTGTCTGAGGGTATTTTTATAAGAAAAATACCTTCGGAAAACACCGTCGAGGCATGGAATCAAATCGATAATATTTTTCACATATCATTTAAAGAAGTGCTTGGTATTTCAGGAACAAAGGTTGCTTCAATACCTTTGAGATAAGATTCCCAGTACTCAGTTACTATGTGATGATGTAGGGCAAAGAATTGGAGAGCCCGTATCCAGACTCTCATATTTTGCATACAAATATTCGAGCGTTCCAGTATTTATTCTAGACGCTGCCGAGCAAGATAAATAGGCTAGGACTATTTTGACTTCTTTCCACGCAACGCTCAGATTGTTTTGATGGTTCGTCATGTGAAAAACTTGAATGCTATGATTTCTTTTCATTTCATGGTTAGACCACCAAGACTACTCTCCTACACCACCCACACCACCAAGACTACTCTCCTACACCACTCACACCACCAAGACTATTCTCCTACACCACTCACACCACCAACACTATTCTCCTACACTACTCACACCACCAAGACTACTCTCCTACACCACTCACACCACAAAGACTACTCTCCTACACCACTCACACCACCAAGACTACTCTCCTACACCACTCACACCACCAACACTATTCTCCTACACGACTCACACCACCAATACTATTCTCCTACACCGCTCACACCACCAAGACTACTCTCGCAGGCTGTGGAGGAGTCATTGTGTGGTGCTGTGCTGTGGTGCTGTGCTGTGGTGCTGTATTGTGGTGCTGTGCTGTGGTGCTGTGCTGTGGGGTTGTGCTGTGGTGCCGTGCAGTTGTGCTGTGCTGTGGTGCTGTGCTGTGGTGCTGTGCTGTGGTGCCATGCTGTGGTACCGTGCAGTGGTGCTGTGCTGTGGTACTGTGCTGTGGTGTTGTGCTGTGGTGCTGTGCTGTGGTGCCGTGCTGTGGGGCCGTGCTGTGGTGCTGTGCTGTGGTGCCGTGTTGTGGTGCCGTGCTGTGGTGATGTGCTGTGGTGCTGTGCTGTGGTGCTGTGCTGTGGTGCTGTGCTGTGGTGCTGTGTTGTGGTGCTGTGCTGTGGTGCTGTGCTGTGGTGCTGTGGCTGTGGTGCTTTGCTGTGGTGCTGTGCTGTGGTGCTGTGATGTGGTGCTGTGCTGTGCTGCCGTGCTGTGACGTGCTGTGCTGTGGTGCTGTGCAGTGGTGCTGTGCTGTGGTGCCGTGCTGTGGTGCTGTGCTGTGGTGCTGTGCTGTGGTGCTGTGCTGTGGTGCCGTGCTGTGGTGCTGTGCTGTGGTGCTGTGCTGTGGTGCCTTGCTGTGGTGCCGTGCTGTGGGGCTGTGCTGTGGTGCTGTGCTGTGGTGCTGTGCTGTGGTGCTGTGCTGTGGTGCCGTGCTGTGGTGCTGTGCTGTGGTGCCGTGCTGTGGTGCCGTGCTGTGGGGCTGTGCTGTGGTGCCTTGCTGTGGTGCCGTGCTGTGGTGCTGTGCTGTGGTGCTGTGCTGTGGTGCTGTGCTGTGGTGCCGTGCTGTGGTGCTGTGCTGTGGTGCCGTGCTGTGGTGCTGTGCTGTGACGTGCTGTGCTGTGGTGCTGTGCTGTGGTGCTGTGCTGTGGTGCTGTGCTGTGGTGCTGTGCTGTGGTGCTGTGCTGTGGTGCTGTGCTGGGGTGCTGTGCTGTGACGTGCTGTGCTGTGGTGCCGTGCTGTGGTGCTGTGCTGTGGTGTGCTGTGGTGCTGTGCTGTGGTGCTGTGCTGTGGTGCCGTGCTGTGGTGCTGTGCTGTGGTGCTGTGCTGTGGTGCTGTGCTGTGGTGCTGTGCTGTGGTGCTGTGCTGGGGTGCTGTGCTGTGACGTGCTGTGCTGTGGTGCTGTGCTGTGGTGCTGTGCTGTGGTGCTGTGCTGTGGTGCCGTGCTGTGGTGCCGTGCTGTGGTGCCGTGCTGTGGTGCTGTGCTGTGGTGCTGTGCTGTGGTGCCGTGCTGTGGTGCCGTGCTGTGGTGCCGTGCTGTGGTGCTGTGCTCCCATTACCGGAATATCCCAAGTCCTGCTGTGTTCCATTTACTTTCCCGCGGTTTTTTCGCGCCTGTCGACTCGTAAATTTAGACGAGAGAGAAAAAAAACATTCGGACAGCGGCTTCACGCGCGAGCTTTGTAAACTCGTCGCAGTTAGCACCGTGACGCAGTGGCGGCTGCATGACGCAATGACGGCTGCATGACGCAATGACGGCTGCATGACGCAGTGATGGCTGCATGACACAATGACGGCTGCATGACGCAATGATGGCTGCATGACGCAATGACGGCTGCATGACGCAATGACGGCTGCATGACGCAATGACGGCTGCATGACGCAATGACGGCTGCATGACGCAATGACGGCTGCATGACGCAATGACGGCTGCATGACGCAATGACGGCTGCATGACGCAATGACGGCTGCATGACGCAATGACGGCTGCATGACGCAATGACGGCTGCATGACGCAATGATGGCTGCATGACGCAATGACGGCTGCATGACGCAATGATGGCTGCATGACGCAATGACGGCTGCATGACGCAATGACGGCTGCATGACGCAATGACGGCTGCATGACGCAATGATGGCTGCATGACGCAATGACGGCTGCATGACGCAATGATGGCTGCATGACACAATGACGGCTGCATGACGCAATGACGGCGGCGTGACGCAATGATGGCTGCATGACGCAATGACGGCTGCATGACGCAATGATGGCTGCGTGACGCAATGTTGGCTGCGTGACGCAATGTTGGCTGCTTGACGCAATGACGGCTGCATGACGCAATGACGGCTGCATGACGCAGTGATGGCTGCTTGACGCAATGACGGCTGCGTGACGCAATGTTGGCTGCATGACGCAATGACGGCTGCGTGACGCAATGTTGGCTGCATGACGCAATGACGGCTGCATGACGCAATGACGGCTGCATGACGCAATGACGGCTGCATGACGCAATGACGGCTGCATGACGCAATGACGGCTGCATGACGCAGTGATGGCTGCTTGATGCAATGTTGGCTGCATGACGCAATGACGGCTGCATGCAGGTCGAGCCGGTAGTCAATTCGTACACCTTAGCTATTCAATAAACATACGTCATTTTTATTTGGTAACAGAAAATTGAAATATTTATGTTGCGTATCCAGTCTACGGGGCGGAAGCAGAGGAAAGGCCTAACAGAGCAAACAACAAATTGTGTATCTTTATATTGGGTGTATATTTCATTACATTTACCCGCATTCGTTAAAAATGTTCAATTTTTGCTGTTTTCAAATCTATTTTTGGTGAGATATTGCGGTAAAGTAGTAATGGAACTGCTTTTTCTGTCGTATCTTTTATTTTCTCAATTCACACGCTCGAAAATTAACAACGACAATATTCAGTTAAACATTTTGCGCTGCGCTTGTGTAACTGAACTTGAATTCACAGCCGGCGCTTGAGAAATGACTGACGGTCGACTGGATCTTGATTAATGGTTTAAATTTGATGGAGTTATAATCGCATTCTCATTGCGGGTCTGATGGATTTCAAGTGAACGTGATGCTCATTAAATGCCAGAAAGTTGGTTTTGACTGCTGTAAGAAAACAGAAGCGTTGGACTAGCCAACCCACAGGAAAATATCTTTCTAGTCATTTGCAGCGGTAGCAATTAACGTTTTTATTCCGGTCCACTTTATGGCAGGGTATCTCAGAGACATTGGCCTTTTTCTGGGTAAAATCCTTACATTTTGTTCCAGAAAGACCAACATGAAATTTTCCACTAAAGTATGTTGCTATATTGTAAAGTACTATACTGTATTTTATTCAATCAATCGATGGTTACGGCCCTCATCGTGGTGGTTACGGCCCTCATCGTGATGGTTACGGCCCTCATCGTGATGGTTACGGCCCTCATCGTGATGGTTATGGCCCTCATCGTGATGGTTACGGCCCTCATCGTGATGGTTACGGCCCTCATCGTGATGGTTATGGCCCTCATCGTGATGGTTACGGCCCTCATCGTGATGGTTACGGCCCTCATCGTGATGGTTACGGCCCTCATCGTGATGGTTACGGCCCTCATCGTGATGGTTATGGCCCTCATCGTGATGGTTACGGCCCTCATCGTGATGGTTACGGCCCTCATCGTGATGGTTACGGCCCTCATCGTGATGGTTATGGCCCTCATCGTGATGGTTACGGCCCTCATCGTGATGGTTACGGTCCTCATCGTGATGGTTACGGCCCTCATCGTGGTGGTTACGGCCCTCATCGTGATGGTTACGGCCCTCATCGTGATGGTTACGGCCCTCATCGTGATGGTTATGGCCCTCATCGTGATGGTTACGGCCCTCATCGTGATGGTTACGGCCATCATCGTGATGGTTACGGCCCTCATCGTGATGGTTACGGCCCTCATCGTGATGGTTACGGCCCTCATCGTGATGGTTACGGCCATCATCGTGATGGTTACGGCCCTCATCGTGATGGTTACGGCCATCATCGTGATGGTTACGGCCCTCATCGTAATGGTTACGGCCCTCATCGTAATGGTTACGGCCCTCATCGTAATGGTTACGGCCCTCATCGTATATCGTGTAACCAGTGTTCGGTATCCGTGATACCGCGGGCCCGGCATGACGTCAGCTCATGCTGATGCTCATCAAGCAGACGTACGAATTCGTCGTGTTGACCGGTTAGCTCGCACTGAAATAAACTGCCAGTTTTTCCATCGCTGAAATTTGTTTTCTCCGCATATTTGCATATTAGAAGTGGAGCAGTATAGGTCAGATGTTGATCAGTGTGAGTCAAAAGTTTAGTCAGAATCAGGGCAAGGACTCTATATCATTGACTGAACGCCGAACGCGCACATTCTTACGCTTGCAGCTTACTAAGTATTATACGAGCAGTCTTGCTCCTATGTACTAGGGTCATTTCATAAATTATGCACGTAACGTTTGACTCTGATAACGGTTCAAGTTTTTTAGTCCTACTTTAAATTACGAACAGTTCAATAGTCTCTTTTCTATTTTCCTCTGCTTCTCTCTAAGGTTCAATACCGAGGATGGTTTGCAATTCAATCTCTGGAGTAACTCTGATCATGAGACGAGAGGCTCGAATTACGACATAGGAAATCTCGTCAAGAGGAGAATAACAATTTAAACAATTTAAACAATTTATTTACCACAAGTGATACAGCAATAGATACAACAAGTCTAGTACAAAGGACATATTTGAGTATAGCTACTTGTGGATTGTTAACGACGTTGTCACGTGGATTGTTCTACCTTTGAGTAAAAATTAAGGTCTAGCGGAGTTGCGTGATGACAGCAGGGCGCGAGAAGTGGCACTTCACATCTTCCCCACGCAGTTTTCAGTCCGGCGCTGGCGAAGTGTTGGGACGAGCGTTGTCGTGGAGAATGAAAGGTCCAGTCTGGAGTTGCTGAGGTCGAGTTTGGTTCATATTCTGATTAATCTTTTAATTGATAATACTTTCCTGGAGTAATAATAATTAATAGCGGTATAATACTCTCCTGAAGTATTATTACACTGAGTAATAATACTGCGTGCCCACTGTCTTGAAGAATTCTAGAGGTCATGGAAAATTTCTTTTAATTAATTATACTCCCTTGAAGACACTGCGTACACTGCGTACACTCTGTCACGAGGAATTTCTGATGATCGTTTGCAAAGATCGTCAGTTATTGAATTTTCGATCGGGCTTAAATAATTTTTATTTTTATTTTTATTGGATTTTGGTAAAATTGAACTCTCCAATTATTCAGCTGAGATTTAACTTCGTTCCAAAGCCTATAATTTACGTGCCATCAATATAGAATATCGATACAAGATAGCTTAGTCTTCAACGTCGAATCGGTTAGACTCGGTCACAAAGTCGAGGCGTACTCTACACACGTGTTGGCAACGTTTTAAATCTACACTGCTACTGCTAAGCGATTATGCAGAGCACTCTTAAGAAACAAAAAAAAATACTTTTTCCGGAGACCCTGAACTCCAATTGACATAGAGTTACTATCGACGCATCCTCCAGTGCACAGTGCATGGGGCCAATTATAAAGTTACCTGTGAAATTACTTCTGTACAATGCTTGTTACAAGACGTGGATTTATACATTAAGATACAGCTCCAGCAAGTAGGCACTGTGCTGGTAGAATGACGTAGTAGAACGTAGCAGTTATGATTTTTACAAAGTGTAGAAATTACAAGGTTTGTTACTCTTTATTTTTGGTACTTGAAATATATGATACTTGTAATATATAGTACATGCAATGTATGGTGCTTCCAAGGCATGGTAGTCGCAAAGTATGGTATCTGTGACATATGGTACTTGTGAGGTATATATGGTACTAGCGAAGTATGGAACTTGCAAGGCATGGCCCTTGCAATTTGCAATGTGTGAGACAAGCAAGTCATGGTACTAGTAAGACTGATACTGGTTAGGTGTTTCACGATTAACATCCACAGTCGAAGAAAAAAATATGCAGAAGATGCAGAGCAAAAGTGATTGACAACAAGTCCTGATCCTGATCAGGATTGAGAACAGTTTAATCAAACAGTTTCAAGTCCCAAATCTTGCTTGAGAGCACAACCCACCCTAATTAGGAATAACACAAACTCGACCAACACGAGCCCAAGCAAACACGCACCAAACAGAGCCCAACAACGCAGCCAGCAGCGTACGCACGAGCAAGTTCACTAATCCTAATGACTACCTCTCTGCGCTCGCTTCCTCCTCCAAACTAGAATTGGAACCCCTTTGCCACCCCCTGTTGCCACATTCCGAACCCCAAAGTAACCCCCTGTCCCGACCCCCGCTTGGCAGACTGCCAGCAGCGTGCTGGCAGCAGCCAGAGGCGGCAGCTACGGTATGGAAGGCCACTACCTACACTCCAGCCAGTATCTGCCATACCGGCCACTACCGAGCGTAAATGTGCGTCCTAAAAATGATTGAAAATGAACGGGTTGTGGTATTAAATTGGGTAAACACATTACCAACAAACCGGCTAGTATATGGCATACCGGCCACTACCGTGTGCGTAAATATGCGTCTTGAAATTGCGTGAACATGAATAAATTGAGTAAAATTACTACCTACACATCAGTCAGTATCCGTGATACCGGCCACTACCACGCGTAAATATGCGTCTTGATAACGCGTGACCATGAACGGTTTGTGGCTCCCAATTGCCCAAAACATGTCACGGTCTGTGTTGCTGCTGCTATGAGGGCACTAGCTACAAAACAGCCAGTATCTGGGATACCAGCCTTCCAGCCACTACCGTGCGTAAATATGCGTCTCGAAAGTACGAGAACATGAACGAGTTGTGGTTCTAAATTAACCAGCAGCTGTAACGGTCCGTGCTGCTGCTGTAGCTGCTGCAGCTGTTAAGGGAGAGCTGCTAAGGGACGCAGTCTCGTGACTTCACGCGCTGCGGCTCGACGGCAGCGCCTGCGCTCTCCAGTGCTCACTGACGGACGTCAGTTCTTCCATGGCCGTCTCGTCCATATGTCAAATGTTCCAGATTCGTCATGCTCGTTGTGTGTCTGTGGCTGTGTTTGTGTGTGTATCTGTGTGTGCGTACGTCCATACATCAAGTGCCGTTCCCTCATATTGGCTGTGTGTTTGTGTGTGTATCTGCGTGTCTGAGTGTGTTTATATGTGTGTCTGTGCATCTGTGTGTGTATATACGTCCATACATCAAATGTTCCATTTCCTCATTTTGGCTGTGTGTCTGAGTGTGTGTTGGTGTGACATTTGCATTGACCACTGATTTCGTTCGCTGTATATTTCAAGTCAAAATTTTTGTGAAATAGGTGTATTTTAACATTCCATTTTCTTAACCTATGAGAAATGAAAAGCTTGTACTGCGGTTCGCAAAGCATTTACCATTGCTGGAAAGTTATAAGTATGAGCTTCAAAAGAAGGCAACCAACAATATTCACTGGATTTTATGAACAACTGGAGGGAGGGAGGGTGTTGTTTCTGCAGAGGGCACATAAAAATGTATGGCTTTCCTTAACATAAAGCTGGACACCATAATCAGCTCCATATATACCACGTCTTCATCAACAAGTGGCGAGAATGCAAAGGCAATATTGGAGTCACCAATACATTGAACACAGGCAACGAACGCTTCAGGTCCTATGACTCGCATCGAAACTGGAATAAAAACCCACGATAACATTCGTGAACTAAGTTTTCCGTCGCCTTTAATACCCTACGTAACTCGCTGAGGTGCGACCAACAAGCAAACAGGACACTAAAAGCTCTGTTTCGCTAAATCAAGGCTCTTCACTCATCGTGGTTGGTGAAGTTATAAATGATGAAATCAAATTGTAAATTATCGCACGAGGCACCAGAGCTGAGTACAGGGCACAGGAAGGATGAGGCAAACTCTCAGAAAACTACTCAGTAGAACTATTGACAAAAAGTTCAAGAAAGTTCAAGTTCAAAAAGCTGCCAAAAATCAACTGTTTCTTAGTTCCTGATTTACGAGCTAAATTTCTAGAGATGTAGTTCAATTTTTTTTAATAAACCAATTAGCACAGCAAACAATCTTAGGATCCATATTTTATACAAATAGGTCAATACTAAAATTCTGTGTCCAAAAAAAAACGCTTAATCATTCCGTGATAATCTAGTGGGTCTTAAGCCTTTTCATAGGCAAGAGTAAAAATGTCCATGTTTCTCATGTAAGAAAGATCTTTTTATTTACTTGTTTTACTCCCGAGGTGGTGTGGTTCTAAAGACAATGAGCGCAAAATTGACTTGTTTTTTCATTCCCACTTGCCATGAAATTGATTCAGGATAGTGCATGGAATCGAACTCTACACTACGTGAGCAATGTGTTCAGTATGAAAATCCTTCAATGTGATAACCCTTCAATATGATAATCCTTCAATTAGATAATTCTTCAAAGTGATTATTTTGACCGTAGAGCAATTATGCTCGCGGTGAAAATACTTATTAGGAAAGAACGAATGCGATTGAGAAACGACTAAGAAGCATAATTCCCAGCTTGCACGTAAACTGAGATGCAAATGAATATGCAATACATTGAGCAACCCATGAAGCATTGCATGCCCCATATTAATTAATGGTTAGATGAATTGCTCGTGATGCGATGGATGTTTGAGACTCGAACAATTTCAAGAAGAAACAGCAGATGGAAAGTGAATGTTTTTCTACTCATACTATACAAAATAATGGTTTAGATACTAAAATATTTAGAATATTATTGCTCTAAAACCCTTAAACCTCAATAAAGTCTTACATGTTGTGTCTAATATTGCTGTTCAGTTACAGGTACACTGAAAATTATGTGAAGAAATGCAAATAATCCAATGCTTCGAACTCAACGTTGCATTCTACGTCAAAGTTCCTTGTATGCAGAAGGCGATCTGAAGTTGAATTCTACGTCAATGTTGCTTGTGTGCAGGCGATCTGAAGTTGAATTCTACGTCAAATTGTTTGTGTGAAGAAGCCGATATGAATTTGAATTCTACGTCAAAGTTGCTTGCGTGCAGCCGATCCGAAGTTTTTCACTTGCAACGCTCGGTAGCAGCTGCGTTGGGGCGCTGTGCAGATTCACATCGCAAAAAAAACTCGACTTCTGAGCAGAAGTGCTCTTGTCAGAATCGATTTGAGTAGACCCAAGGAGCCTCTTACGCAAATTGCAATCATTGCTGCCGAGATGCTTGGCTAACATCCAAAGTTTATTTGAAGAGAATGCTGATGTTGTTGTTACGAATGTTGTTGTAACGAATGTTTTTTTAGAATGATGTTGCAACGAATGTTGTTGTTACGACTGTTTGTTGTTGTAACAAATGTTGTTGTAACGAATGTTGTTACGACTGTTTGTTATTGTACTCGTAATAAATGTTGTTGTTATGACGATTTCTTATTGTGACGAATGTTGTTGTAACGAATGTTGTTGTTACGACTGTTTGTTGTTGTAACAAATGTTGTTGTAACGAATGTTGTTGTAACCAATGTTGTTGTTGTAACAAATGTCGTTGTTACGACTGTTTCTTATTGTGACGAATGTTGTTGTAACGAATATTGTTGTTACGACTGTTTCTTGTTGTGACGAATGTTGTTGTAACAAATTTTGTTGCGAATGTTGTTGTTAAGAATGTTTTGCACGTTGGCTCGTTGTGCGTAAGCGTTCACTAGCTGCCAGCACACCGTTACGTCGCATCAAAATAAACCGTTTTATCAAGTGCTCATATAGCCAAGAATAAATACGTTTGTATTTTTTTATAATTTTCTAATGACTTCTTGTTACATCTGCACATTATACCAACCAAAAGGAGGGAATACATCATCATCAAAAATATGAATTTATTCATACATTGCGATTACGTGAGATTTTTCCTTATCTCAGTTATACCAATTTAAATGCATTTGATGAAGGCATTCAAAAAGAAATAGACTTGGCGCTGCCGATGATAAAATCAGCCTAAAAATCTAAAAATGTTGAATCACATTTTTACAGGGGGTAAAAAGTTTATATTTACGTAACAAAAAATATGATTTTTTCTTAATACCGCTCCAAATGAGCTGAGAAATTGCTTTAATTTAACTCCAAGTATAATTTTTAGGCAAAAATCTCATTGACTTGAACATTAACCGAAGATTGCCGTATCGTAACACTGCTTAATACCTGATTTATAAAATCTTACTCTAGTGTATGGCTTTGAGTTCAAAGACCCGTAATTTTCTTTTCTATAGTGAAATTGGAGCAGCAGCACACCAAAATCAGATCCCAGCAATCCGCTCACCAGAGCATTAAAGTTCCCAAAATCCTCTCTTTTGCGGGACGTCCGCGGTAAACAGCCAGACGCCGAGATCATATTCAAGGAGATAATTAAATGCTGGGAGCATAAACCGTAGAGTTATTCAAAGGAGTTCCTTCCCTAGCGATGGAAGGTGTTTGTGCATCTTTAGATTCTTTACTCTACGAGAAGATCGCTTTTTTGTCCCAGGCTGCATTCAGCGAGGCTTTCACGCTGATTACAAGCTCAACACACAAAGCCTTACTTGTGCATCACAGAACCCTTCGTTCAGGGGAACATGAAAGCGTGGCATTAACGCACCATCGAGCGTTCGAACGTTAGATGCGCGTTGTACAAAAGGGCTGCGCATCGCCCAAGAAAAGCTTGACGGTTCTGTTGTCTGATGAGACGGAGTATTGACTGACCTGAGGGCGATACTCAGAAGCACTGCGCCAACAATAGGTGTTGAAATAATATTCGATTGGAGGAACAGCCGTTGTTGCTTAAAATGCGTTCTCGTAATAAGTATAGAATATAGTGTGCTGGATAGCAAAAGACCGTCTTTAGAGGAGGTCAAGGATGAGAAAAAATAAAATTTCAACTCAACGAGAGTATGAGTTCTTATGGAAGGTTGGCGTAGGATACAGTCGCATCCTCCAAAAAAAATGCCAGTAACTTTTGTTAAAGGCCCAAGGAGCATATGAAGAACGATTGTACTTATGAGCTTGAGAAGATGATACTCCCTTAAACGTGGGAAAATAGAATGAAAATTTAATCACTTTTTATGAGAAATTTCATAGGAACTATGTTGAACTTTGTCTTCATTCAGTACCAGATTCACGTCAATGAAATAAAATCGAAGCATATTTAAGAATTTAATAAGAAAAAGTAGAAATGGTCTTTGAAAAAAATTTTGATCTTGGAATGAGTTGTTGCTCATCGGAAACTGATGCTAGAAAAAGAGCGTCAAGGGAACAACTATAACTTGTGCTCTGTACCTCCGCAACAATTGGGGAATTTTCGGCTCAAAAACTTGTACAATCAACGTAAAAGAAAAGCAGAAAATGAAAATTTTAGAAAAAAAATGAAAAATAAAATGCCGAAGTCGAATCGAATTAGAAATAATCACGAAAATTTGTCAAAATAAACCAAAGTTTGGCAAAATTATTGAGAGTGTGTTGGGACTTAGTAAATATTCGCTTTTACAACCATGCTTTTAAACTGGGCGAACTCAAACTGTACAGCAGTGTTCTTAGCATGCGCAGCTTTATTCGTAAATTGTTTTCCATAGGATCAAGGCAAGCCTGTGCAGGGAAATTATGTGAAATGTTTGAGGGATTGAATTCCAATATTTCTGTTGCAACATACTTTTCTTCACGATGAGTAAATTAAGTAAAATAACATACTTACCTTAGAAAGGTTTGATGAGCGGCCCTTCAAACGACCGGAAGCTGCAGCACCAAAAGAATTTAAGATTAGTACCTCAAACTTCATTTTCATTTCAAACACAACAAGTATTTCAATAGATCATCGGATCAAAACCATTGCTATAGACATTTCTCGGGCGTAAAACCAGCTTCTTAACTTTGGCCTTCCCTGAGCTATTTTTCTTCCATCAACGCAAGAGCGTAAACCTAGCTTTCACTTCACTTTT
Source organism: Morinoia aosen (assembly GCA_030386875.1). Lineage (NCBI taxonomy): Eukaryota > Metazoa > Arthropoda > Malacostraca > Amphipoda > Talitridae > Morinoia > Morinoia aosen. Next base: position 61,732,105 of record CM059568.1, on the reverse strand, counting down.
AATTTTCACAATATAATGCAATTTTTTTCCAAAACACATTTAAATTTTCAATTCACACAAATTTTCCATTGTTTCAAAATTTTTTCTCTCGGGCACTATTGCACTCGTCTCGCAAACCAGAATTGTGTCACTATTCATAATAATGCCATTTACGACAAAATGCCCAGGCCATTTACGACGAAATTCCTCGCACGAGTTTTTCAATTTTCAGTATTAAAACACATGAAATAATTCTATTCGGGTATTTAGCTCCCATTTGATACGACCACACAGAACAGCAACAGTGACTGCCATTATATTTCCACGCTGATTTTCGACACAAAAAATGTTTCTAAATTTGTCTTGACAATATCAGGCGTCAAAAATGTACAAGCTCAACAGAGAGATATCAATTTCCCTCGACGGCAATGCGAGTGTCTCAAGCATTCAAACTTGACATTTTCCTTCTTCGTATCAAACCGCTCCCACATGAAGTGATAAGAATGCGATCGTCACGAATGAATTCTCAATTTTAACCCTCCTCGTCTGACCAACAGCATCACACGACAGAAACAACTTAATGTAACATTCGCTCCACTAGTCCGCTTCAATTAGTCAGTTCTTACTCGTTTAAGCTGAGAAAAAGTTTCTGGGAGAACTTATTCATCGTTTGAGTTACTCCTCAACAGGAATGAACATCTGTAAATGCAACCACACATTTAAGCTTCTCTTCGCCAATCAATTTCAATAAGCTAAGAAGCGGTAACCTCGCTTGCTGCATTTGAGAGTGTTTCCTACCAATTATCAAAAACCTTGCACTTTATAAGAGCGAGTTCTCGTTAAACTCTATCAGCACGAGCTCCTTTTTGATCAGTTTCTATCGTCTTATTCAACTTTAAATTGAAGTAATTGCGGTGTTCGTTGGAAATCATGGATATCTGAAACCCTCTCGAAGTCTTTCCCTCGGGCTACAGTCGCCTGCTGCTGCAGGTCTCTATTGTAGACATGATCACAGGATCTGCAATCAGAGCACGACCTCGAGAATGGGCTCCCTGTAAAGATCTTTGCTTAATTCTTTCAAATCCTCTTCAATTTTGCATGATAAACTCTCAAAAAGAAACTTTAAGAAGATGGAAATTGAATTTTTCTATGCTCAATAGGTTTCGTCGGCCAAGATGAGGTCTGCTAAGATGCTTAAGGTAGAGCGAATAATTTTAAAGACTTTGCGATTCCCGTCTCTAAGAATTTTGATAGAAGAGCAGAGCTTTAACGAAGCCTGTCTGCTAGTAGAAACAATTCTTGGTTCGACACGAAATTGGTCTTTTACGCGTTTTCTACGCAAATTCAAATTTCATTCAATCTGAAGATGATGATAAAAACTCGGGGTTAAAAATACATTTTCAAACAACCATCTAAAAATTGCACAATATAATCTTCTCTAGAATATTTTTCTTTTTGCACTTCTTTCAATAGGTTCTTTCGGGATACATTTTCAAGCCACCATCTAAAAATTGCGAAAAGTAATCTTCTCTTCGATTTTTTGCACTTCTTTCAATAGATTTTTTGTAATGACGAATCTTTTATTAATTCTTAATCTAAAATTGTAATCTGACAGAGCTGCAACACAACCAGACTTGTGCTTGTTTTCCCTGCCTCAGCTAATATGGCATAACGACAGCGACATTTGTTGTCCATCTTCATCAAGCCATGGCTTGTAATAATAATAATAATAATACTGATGGGTGTTAAAAATATCAACATTAAAGCACGGACACGAGTCCTTTACTGCTCCCCTCTACGCATGCCGTTTGCAACTGAAAGATTAATTTAACCGTCTATCTTTGCCTGACTTGTAATCAGTGGTGGAGAAACATGTGAAAAGTGGAACACGTCACGAGGGAAGCTATAATTTCACTAGTATTAATGACTTGGACGGTAGAGATGCTCCAAGCAATACCTTCCGCTTTTAGAAAGTGCCCTTACTCAAGCCGGTAAGATCTAATAATTTCTAGGGACTCAAGTATGAACTCTGATATGAGTCCTAACCTGATATTTGTTGGTTTGGCAACTACATTGAGAATAACTTGTATTTTTCTTATCTATGGGCTAAACTTGTCTTTATTCTGATGCTTTTTGACCGGTTTCCTGCACTCCTGAAGTGAGAAGCAGAGCACATTTTCAATCCAATCACAAATCGACACACGAACTCACTCCTTCATTATAAAAGTCTATCGATTATCTTCAAGCATTAATAGCTGGTTCGCATCCATTTATTTCTTCGCAAATTTTAATAGACGTTCACTTTAGAATATTTCCACTCTTTCTGCGTCCAAACAGACGACTCAACACCGCAAAACCAGACACATCGACCTCCGCATCATTGGGACTTTGTGCTCCTGTCAGTCTCGGCTCCAAACTGTGACCACGGGTGTTTGTGACTCTAATTCATAAAAACTTTCCTTTTTCGAGTTTTGGTCACTTTAAAAATACTTGAATAGAAGGCAAATCCAATACACGAGCAACTTCTCGTTCTGACTCAGCTCTTCACCGCCAGTGCACAAATCGAGCAGCGGAACCACTGTAAGAATTGTAGTTGAGCTCCCGCTTCGATGTTTTCAAGGATCCACTGAAGCGAAGATGAAATCTCCAAACAAATGCAATTTGAATATTAGAACCTTGAAAACAAAACAATACTCAGTCGGTACACGGGCTGAAATGTGAGAGGTAGAACTGAACCATGGTAAGGTGAGCGCACAGTGTGATGCTTCTGCTCACACCTCATATATGCTTTTGGTACACAACCGGCACTCAAGAACCACCGCCGGTTCACAACCAGTAAGACTACCGCCGATGCATGCAAAATCTCCCGCTGGTTCACAACAAGTTCAACTACCACCGGTTCACAATAAGTGCAACTACCGCCGGTTCACAACCAGTGCAGCTACCGCCGGTTCACAACCAGTACTACTACCGCCGGTGCTCTCACGAACGACCACCGGTTCACAATCAGTATGGCAACCGCCGGTTCACAAGTAGTGAGACTACCGCCGGTTCACAACCACCTCAACTACCGCCGGTTCACAACCAGAATGACAACCGCCAGTTCACAAACAGTAGGACTATCCCTGGTTCAGAACCAGTGCGACTACCGCCGGTTCACAACCAATACGGCCACCGCCGGTGCACTCAAGAACTTCCACTGGTTCAGAACCAGTACGACAACCACCGGTTCACAAGGGGCACCGCGATGATAAGCGCAGGATGACACAGACCACCTCCAGCCTCGGCGTCCATGCGCACACTGAGAGAGGGAGAGCTGAGGGGCCGCATCCCTCTCTCCTCTCGCGCGATGTGAGGGTAGCGATGCTTGCTGCAAGCTGCAACATACTTCCTACGCCTTGTAACTTGCTGCAACATACTTCCTACGCTTTGTAACTTGCTGCAACATACTTCCTACGCCTTGTAACTTGCTGCAACATACTTCCTACGCCTTGTAACTTGCTGCAACATACTTCCTACGCCTTGTAACTTGCTGCAACATACTTCCTACGCCTTGTAACTTGCTGCAACATACTTCCTACGCTTTTTAACTTGCTGCAACATAATTACTATACCTTGTAACTTGCTTTAACATACTTCCTACGCCTTGTAACTACGCCTCGCTACGTGCTGCAATTAACCTCCTACGCCTCACTACGTGCTGCAATTTACCTCCTACGCCTCACTACGTGCTGTAATTTACCTCCTACGCCTCAGTACGTGCTGCAATTTACCTCCTACGCCTCACTACGTGCTGCAATTTACCTCCTACGCCTCACTACGTCCTGCAATTTACCTCATACGCCTCACCACGTGCTGCAATTTACCTCATACGCCTCACTACGTGCTGCAATTTACCTCCTACGCCTCACTACGTGCTGCAATTTACCTCATACGCCTCACTACGTGCTGCAATTTACCTCATACGCCTCACTACGTGCTGCAATTTACCTCCTACGCCTCACTACGTGCTGCAATTTACCTCATACGCCTCACTACGTGCTGCAATTTACCTCATACGACTCACTACGTGCTGCAATTTACCTCATACGACTCACTACGTGCTGTAATTTACCTCATACGCCTCACTACGTGCTGTAATTTACTTCATACGCCTCGCTACGTGCTGCAATTTACCTCATACGACTCACTACGTGCTGTAATTTACCTCATACGCCTCGCTACGTGCTGCAATTTACCTCATACGACTCACTACGTGCTGCAATTTACCTCATACGACTCACTACGTGCTGTAATTTACTTCATACGCCTCGCTACGTGCTGCAATTTACCTCATACGACTCACTACGTGCTGTAATTTACCTCATACGCCTCGCTACGTGCTGCAATTTACCTCATACGCCTCACTACGTGCTGTAATTTACTTCATACACCTCGTTAAATGCTGCAATTTACCTCATACGACTCACTACGTGCTGTAATTTACCTCATACGCCTCGCTACGTGCTGTAATTTACCTCATACGACTCACTACGTGCTGTAATTTACTTCATACACCTCGTTAAATGCTGCAATTTACCTCATACGACTCACTACGTGCTGCAATTTACCTCATACGCCTCGCTACGTGCTGCAATTTACCTCATACGACTCACTACGTGCTGTAATTTACCTCATACGCCTCGCTACGTGCTGTAATTTACTTCATACACCTCGTTAAATGCTGCAATTTACCTCATACGACTCACTACGTGCTGTAATTTACCTCATACGCCTCGCTACGTGCTGTAATTTACTTCATACACCTCGTTAAATGCTGCAATTTACCTCATACGACTCACTACGTGCTGTAATTTACCTCATACGCCTCGCTACGTGCTGTAATTTACTTCATACACCTCGTTAAATGCTGCAATTTACCTCATACGACTCACTACGTGCTGTAATTTACCTCATACGCCTCGCTACGTGCTGTAATTTACTTCATACACCTCGTTAAATGCTGCAATTTACCAAATACGCCTCGCTACATGCAGCAATTTACCTCATACGCCCCGCTACATGCTGCAATTTACCTCATACGCCTCGCTACATGCAGCAATTTACCTCATGCGCCTCACTACGTGCTGCAATTTACCTCATACGCCTCGCTACATGCTGCAATTTACCTCATACGCCTAGCTACATGCAGCAATTTACCTCATGCGCCTCTCAAAATTCAGTGTCATACCTCATGTCATACCAAGCGACACGTCAGAGCATATATTAAAAGTGACACTGAATGCCCCTCCATTCCTCATGCGCTTTTCAGTTCAAAGCTTTCATCCGCATACCTCATGCGCTTTCCAGAGTGGTATGCAGTGCATCACCACACACCACACGGGCCTCTCAACATGCAATAAAACTTTAAAAGATACGTTCCATTCGTACCAACATGCTACAGGTCACCTCGAAACATGCCACCACACACTCGTGCTGCACGAGAGGGATGCTCTCACGCGCAGAATGATACAAGACGTGTTTTTTTTCTTCAACAAGGATGCCTCATCTGTTCTCTCCTACGCATCTGACGGTTCGATACATCCCTGTACAAGAACTTGAATTATACTCCTCATTACTTTGCTCTTCTACCGTAAATTACCCCTCGTGTACATCTCATCATACCTCGTATACATCTCATTAGGCCTCGTGTACACCTCATTATACCTCGTGTACATCTCATTATACCTCGTGTACACCTCATTATACCTCGTGTACATCTCATTATACTTCGTGTACATCTCATTATACCTCGTATACATCTCATTATACCTCGTGTACATCTCATTATGCCTCGTATACATCTCATTATACCTCGTATACATCTCATTATACCTCGTGTACATCTAATTATACCTCGTATACATCTCATTATACCTCGTATCACCTCATTATACCTCGTATACATCTCATTATACCTCGTATACATCTCATTATACCTCGTGTACACCTCATTATACCTCGTGTACACCTCATTATACCTCGTGTACACCTCATTATACCTCGTGTACATCTCATTATACTTCGTATCACCTCATCATACCTCGTATACATCTCATTATACCTCGTATACATCTCATTATACCTCGTATCACCTCATTATACCTCGTATACATCTCATTATACCTCGTGTACACCTCATTATACATCGTGTACATCTCATTATACCTCGTGTAGACCTCATTATACCTCGTGTACACCTCATTATACCTCGTGTACATATCATTATACCTCGTATACATCTCATTATACCTCGTGTATGTCGAGAATCTGTTAAGAATAAACAATTTTGCGAATTAAAAATGAGTCGAGAATCTGTTAAGAATAATCAATTTTGCGAATTAAAAATGAGAATTTAGGGAAAATTTTAATTGTGTGTAATAAATGTCTGGCTTTGTTTGGCTTACTTAGAAATATCTCAGAAAATCCCAGCAGTACAGGAGGGTCGCTTCAACATGTATGTTTTTATGCCGTATGTTTAACTCAGCAATGTTAGGAGGCCGCGATAAGATGCGAGATGTCTGTTTACATTGTGTGTTGTTTCTGGAGGGGTCTATTTTGTGGTGTTAGCCAATCTTTCATTAGGGCGAGCCCTTGGGAAACTTGAGACGTTCTAAAAAATGCCTACCCATGTGCAAAACAAAGTCGCCTTGTAGTCACACATAAATCGAGACACTCAGGCCGAGAGAGACGGCAAACCAACGGTCACTTTCGAAGGAGCAGAGCGTGAGAATGCGGTACTACCAATTAGAAAAGATGTAGGCGGGTCGCAGTCAAGGCCCGAGGATTCTTATAGGCCGAATATGAGACAGAGGACAACCCTCAAGAAAAGGCGCTAGGCATCGGGGACGAACAAAAGGCAGTTCTACAACCGACGCCGCGACGCGAAGTATAAGAGATAAAACGCGGGTGTGTTCGCTGTGACAAACGTGCTCAAAGATATAATGAAAAGTGATTATTGGATATATTGAAAATTATACTAAGTTTCACGCCAAAATGTGATCATGAAATTCATACATTTTCTCGTTTTACGTGCAGAAGAGCAAATTAAACTTGCAGCGTGGGAATCATTTAATGGAACACTTAGGCGCAACGTCTCTGGGGAGGGTAAGAGCGAAGCCGTTTCTTGGGAAAAGATGATTTTTTTTTATAAAAATTGTCTGAAATTTATTGGCATACGGTAATGAAAAATTGAAATGGTTTAAGGGAGCTTAATGGGTGCTATCATAATTAATAAGTTAAAATTTTGTCTTGCCATGTGGGGCGGAGTCATATGTCTGAGGATTGATCAGCTCGAATGAAAGGAAATCGACGTGTGAATATACTGAAGCGGAATAAGCAAAATAACGTCATCACTAGACATTTTCTGAACAGTGAATAAGGCAGTCCTTTGAACTGAAGCGAGTCGCGGACGAATGTTTGTGGTTGAAGTGACCATTGCCCACTGTGCTGCTGGAATAACTGAGATGGAAATAGGACAGGATAGATGAATTCTCATGTGTAATTCTTGTAAACTTAGCGGCGGCCGGCCAGCCAATATTGCAGTATAATTATGTGATGTAAGTCATTTGACGTATGCTATTTGATTCCATTACTAAATTGGCATTATTCCTAACACCATTCATTGTGTGTACGCTCATTAATGTTTGTATGACGTATAGCTGGAAATTATAAATGTAAAGCATAGTTTATCCTGTGTATCATGCCCCACAATATCAGAAGCGATCACTCGTAATACCACGGAGGGCGCTCAGATAATGCGCTGCGTAAGTGGGTCAGCGATCACCGGTGAGTACCTTTTCTTTTTAGTATATGTACTGTAAGTGTCAATTATTTTCCATGAATTTTTGTGTCGTATATGGATCCTTTGGAGGTGTGCCATTCCTCAATTCCGAGAGCCGGATCTTCCTGTTAATGAAATGTTAACAAGGAGGTGAAGGGCACATTTCTCGTGACATGTACACCTCATTATACCTCGTGTACACCTCATTATACCTCGTGTACATCTCATTATACCTCGTATGCATCTCATTATACCTCGTATCACCTCATTATACCTCGTATACATCTCATTATACCTCGTGTACACCTCATTATACCTCGTGTACATCTCATTATACCTCGTGTACACCTCATTATACCTCGTATCACCTCATTATACCTCGTGTACATCTCATTATACCTCGTGTACATCTCATTATACCTCGTATCACCTCATTATACCTCGTATCACCTCATTATACCTCGCACACATCCCATCACACCGCTACTCCTACCTCAAACAACACCCAGTAAGCAGTTTTCAATACTATTCTAACCCTCGATATTCTCCCTCGTAACATTCTAACAACACGCGCGGCATCGCACCCCTTTACGAATCACTCGTTTTTTATTTCCTCTAATAGTTAATTACTCCATAAAAAATTCCATCGAGAGATCCTGGCTGGAAAATATTGCTGATTGTATAGCTTGTATTAGAATTGAAAACCTATAGCTAAGAACGTGTTAACTCATTAATGAAGTTTCATTATTTTCTAGGACCCATTCCACCCGTCGGTCAATTACAGATGCGTATGCATCATTTTTTAGACTATAAAGACGAATACGAATCTAATTGGTTTTCTACCTTGGTTGCTGATGTAAACAGGAATGTATCATAATTGGTCAATAATCCCTTAACGAGGAATCAACACAGTCATGAAGTAAAAAAAAATATATGGGTGTTTTTAAGTTGAACTGAAAGTTCTAACTCAAAGTTAATTTATGACGACTTTTTTCAAACGAGTCATGCATATCCCATCGGATGTCGACTCCGTTATTTTCTTGGTATGCCAACATTGCAATGAAAACAGCGAGAGTCCTGACGCAAGAGCCAGCCAAGCCAGCAAGCAACAAACTCTGCATAGATAAGGAATTTAAAAAAAGGTCGACCTAAACCTTAGCATAATGTATGCTCCAGCGGTTGCAAATTCTCAAACCTGGCCAGAAAAATAACTAATCTGGCGATCCTGTTTCCTAAACTATGTACTATTTGCAACTCAAATGAGTTGACCTTGTGCCATTTGGAAAATTCACGGGGTTTGCAAGACAGGCTCAAGGGTTTCCTCGCCGCAGAAAATACGCAAAAACAGAAACTGTCAAGCAAGCCGGGGCTCAAAAACTTGAGGCTTGAAGTCTGTCGCAGAAAATCTTGGAGAAGCCTCACGCAATGCTCTTAGTCTTGCGGACTTTGGGTCGAGTTTGATGAAGTTGAGGCGCTTCCGTTTAGGCAAGAGTAGTCTGACTCGCGTGCCTCGATCTCGTGATTGCCGCTAGACTCCCACTCTGGTTCCCTCTTGATTTTCGTTCAAATTCTCTCTTGACCGTTGCAAATAACGCCCATTTGTACCTAATTCTGCTTGAATTTGGTTAATTAGTGCCTTAAAGTTTCTGCTTGAGTTTGGTTGATTCGTACTTGAAAGTTTCTGCTTGACTATGGTTGATTCGAACCCGAAAGTTTCTGCTTGACTATGGTTGATTCGAACCCGAAAGCTTCTGCTTGACTTATGTTGATTCGTACCTGAAAGTTTCTGCTTAATTTTCACTCAAATTTTGTCAAACTTTGACTTATGATATATGAGACCATCTCATCGTATTCTCAAGCAAAAGTCAAAGAAGAAAAAAAATCATGAATCAAGAAGAAAAATCAAGCAAAGGTGATCGAGTTTCAAGAAAAAGACTCAAGTAAAGCCAGGAGAAACATAGAGATCAAGTTTAATCAGGACGAATCAAGCAATTCTGGAAGAAAGAAAAAAGTCAAGTTTCAGGAGGAAGACTAAAGCAGCGGCTGCAGAAACAAAGAGATCAAGTTTCGGGAGGAAGAATCAAGTAGCGGCTGGTGAAACAGATAATCAAGCTACAAGAGGAAGAATCGAGCAGCGGCTGGAGAAATAAAGAAATTGAGTTTCAGAAAGAAAAATCAGTTAATTTTGGATACAAACAAAAAACTTTCAGCAGGAAGACTCAAGCAGCTGCTGGAGAAACAAAGAGATCAAGTCTCCAGGAAGAAGAATCAATGTAGAGGCGGCGCGGCTCATAAGTTGGGCGTTTCGAGGCCGATTGAGGACTAACTCTCGCCATCGGCCTGATCTCGAGGGCCGGTTATGGCCGAACTTGCGGACATGTGCCGCTAATGCGCCGTCCGCCGCGCTGCCCTGCCGGCGCCTCAGGTTACGATTTACCTTCATTGCATCTACCGCGTTACTCAGATCATGTCTTAGCTCCTGTTTAAATTAAAAAAATTTCTTACAGTTATTGCGCGGGCGGTATATAAATGTGCAACAGTAAAAGAGGGTACGGTTTTTCTTAATTGTATTTACCGCGTAACTCAGCTCAATTCTTTAGTGAATTCTTTTCTCTCATTAGAACTTGGAACTTTCCCGTACAGTTAATATATAAAGGTATTACAGTTCAAGCATTTACGGTAGGTGAATGCGTCTAAGGATATGATTTACCTTAATTGGATCTACCGCATTACTCAGCTGAATTATCTCCTATTGAAAGCTAAAAACTTCCTTAGCTTTATCGTGCGGGCAATTCATAATACTATAAAGGAATTGAAGTACGAGCATTTGCGGAACTAGGATGCGCAAGTACTCTTAGAAAAGTTTATATGGGCATAGAAAATCTATCAATATACAATAAACTTAAACGAGTATACACAACTAGCAGATGAATTCGCCCAGCGTGATAATACAGTGGACAATTGATTAAGCATCGCTCTTGTGTTAAATTTTCTTCCACAACATTGAGATTAAGATTTCTTCCACAACATTGAGGTTAAGATTTCTTCCATAACATTGAGATTAATATTTCTTCCACAACATTGAGATTATGATTTCTTCCATAACATTGAGATAAATAATTCTTCCATAACATTGAGATTAAGATTTCTTCCACAACATTGAGATTGAGATTTCTCCCACAACATTGAGATTAAGATTTCTTCCATAACATTGAGATTATGATTTCTTCCATAACATTGAGATAAATAATTCTTCCACAACATTGAGATTAAGATTTCTTCCACAACATTGAGATTAAGATTTCTTCCACAACATTGAGATTATGATTTCTTCCATAACATTGAGATAAATAATTCTTCCATAACATTGAGATTAAGATTTCTTCCACAACATTGAGATTAAGATTTCTTCCACAACATTGAGATTAAGATTTCTTCCACAACATTGAGATTATGATTTCTTCCATAACATTGAGATAAATAATTCTTCCATAACATTGAGATTAAGATTTCTTCCACAACATTGAGATTAAGATTTCTTCCACAACATTGAGATTAAGATTTCTTCCACAACATTGAGATTAAGATTTCTTCCACAACATTCTTCCACAACATTAAGATTAAGGAATTTCAACACTAGGCAGTACTGCGCCAACTGGCGATCATCCGTGAGGTCGCCCCTCACGGATCTCATACGGACCTAAATCAGTAAACCGCTGAATTGGAAATAACTACCGTCACCTACACCAGCCAGCAGGCGGCAACTACCGTCACCTACACCACATGCAGGCGGAAACTATACCGTCACCTACACCACCTGCAAGTGGTAACCACCGTCACCTACACCAGCCTGCAGGCGGCAACTACCGTCACCTACACCACCTGCAGGCGGCAACTACCGTCACCTACACCAGCCTGCAGGCGGCAACTACCGTCACCTACACCAGCCTGCAGGCGGCAACTACCGTCACCTACACCACCTGCAAGTGGTAACCACCGTCACCTACACCAGCCTGCAGGCGGCAACTACCGTTACCTACACCACCTGCAGGCAGCAACTACCGTCACCTACACCAGCCTGCAGGCGGCAACTACCGTCACCTACACCAGCCTGCAGGCGGCAACTACCGTCACCTAAACCACCTGCAGGTGGTAACCACCGTCACCTACACAAGCATGCATGAGGCTAGACTTAAAGTTGAGTCAAACGACGTTCAATAACGCTACATTTAATGAAAAATACCAAACCCACACTCATCTGTCCATTCTTGCTATGGCTGAAGGACGACAGTTTCAGCAACCATTGAAGTTCACTCCGAAAAATTTAGGAAGTGGACATGCAGTTGTAACATCTTCAGGTAACCTTCAACAAGCAACGATTGACTATATTGACTGTGCTTCGCAGTTTCAAAAGCAGATTTCAGTTTTTTACCAAGGAGCTTAACAATATTGTAAGTTCGTATACATTCCGCGCTATAGTGAAGTCGTACAACAAAGTCGTCTTACGCAAGACGACGCTGCACTAACACGCTGAGGCCAAATTTCCAAGCAATTTACGCCGTTGAAGTAGCACAGCCGCAAGCGTAAGTTCTCTTAAGTAATCTTGGCTAACCTACATACTACACATGGTAGCCAAGTACACGTGTAAGAATATAAGCACCCAGCTGAACCGCTGCTATACGATGTAAATCTTTTGAAATTCAGCTTCAGATCGTCGGCCTCGACTGGGAGCGTAAGTTCTCCTGAGTGATATTGGCTAGCTTACGTCCTCTGTATGGTAGCCAAGTACGCTTGGAAGAACATAAGCACCCAGCTGTACCGCTACTACAACGCGAATCTTTTGAAAATGCAGCCTCAGATCTTGGGCCCAGGAGGCCGCCGCACGGCCGCAATATGGCGGCGCTGGGGCGGATTATGGTGGTATAAGGCGCGAGCATAAGTCGGCCATTTATCGTAGCGAGGCTGCGATAAAGTGCGCCTGAGACTGCATTTAATATATGAAGAGAGGCAGGGCGGCCCAGCTTAGCTTTATCGCTTAGTAATTCAAGTATGAAGGATGCAGCGCATAGTGATGACGCTGGTGCTGAGGGGAAGGTGCGGGCTGTGATGCTGGGCTGTGTAGTGCAGTGCTAGGGTGCAGTGGAAGTGCTCAGAGTGTCTCGGGGTGCAGTGAAAATGCCCAGAGTCTCGGGATGCAGTGGAAGTGCCCAGAGAGTCTTGAGGTGCAGTGCAAGTGCCCAGAGAGTCTCGGGATGCAGTGGAAGAGTTCATAGAGTCTCAGGGTGCAGTGGAAGTGCCCAGAGAGTCTCGGGGTGCAGTGGAAGTGCCTAGAGTCTTGGGGTGCAGTGGTGGAGCTGAGGTAAGCTTGGTATGTTGTGCAGATGATGAGGCATGAGCTTAAGTCTGTATTAACATTTACCAAAGGTCTGAAGCTGTAGTGTTATAATGTGTTATAAGCATTTTGAGATTCGTAGCATCCCTGTCGTAAGTGCCGTTATAAGAATTTCTGCATGTCTGCTACAATAATAAAGCTCCCAAATTTACAGGAATGCTCGCATTGTGCATGTTTACTCTATCCTAAAACTCTTCTTTGTGTTGCAAAATTGCCCTGAGGCTCTCAATTTCAACCCATTCCTCTCCCATCACTCCGCTATAAGGCACAGTGCCCAACCTCAGCACAACCCTCGCTCAGTAACAACCTCCCACGCTATGCAACCCTCACCCACCCCTCACCCCCGGCCGCCCCAACTTAGTTTTCACTTTTTGCCTCTATAATCGAAGTCTCGTGATGACTACACCGCCATAAAGTTCTCTAATTGCCCAAGTTGGGCCCGGCGCCGGCACGACCTAGCAGCTTCTGGTCGCCCTCGTGCTGTTTTCCCCAGTAAGGGACGGCTCGATGTACGTGTTTTTATAATAGAACATCTGGTGGAATTGCTGGTGTTACAGCTCGTTTGGTAACACTGCTTGCACTACAGCTGGTTGACTGCACAAGTTGCTTAACAGCTACTTATGCAGCTTTAATAAGAGCTGGCCAACTGCAGTTGTACAGCAGCTTTTATTACACCTGGAAGACAGCAGTAGTACACAACTCGTATAACAGCTGGTAGACTGCAGTTGTATAGCAGCTCATTACACAACTTATATAACAGCGGTCAACTCCAACCTTCTCTTAACCACAAATAACGGTGAACATACGACAGGGTAAGAATGTCTTTCTGTCATCGCGTGGAATTTTAAAAGTAAAGAGAAGTTAGTGATCTAAGTTACCTTAATATGAGTCAGCTTGGTGATTTACGCTACATTATGCTGCAATAGCGTCATGATCTCAACACTTCGGAGTGTTGAGGGCAGCTGATAGTAGCCTTCAAGGAAGCTGGAGCAGAATTTAGAATGAACAAAAGCGTTCTTCTCTTTTGAAGTTGATGCTTTAAACGAAAGATCCGATGTCCAAAAAAAGAGTGCTTCCCTGAATAAAATGTGGCGTTCCAAAAAAAAAATTTAATACAGAAGGCGTCAATTTCGAAGACACAACAGGCTCGAGAATGAGTTTGAAGAATTTAATAAGTTTTACTAGAAGAATTCGTCAACATATGAGGCCGGCGTACCAGGGCCAGTTTTCAATTAAAATCAACCCTCTGAACTCCAGCAACAATCATGTCGCAATCCACCGCCCAAAATTGTTGCCTCAACTCTCTAGCAACACTTTCTCAATGCTGTGTGACGCCATTCAACTAAATAAAATTCCCGGGCAGAGTCATTTCGTCAAGGAAATGTGTAGTACTCATAGTTTTATTCCAATGAAAAGAGGCGAAATTTCATACGTTACATATTTTTTTAAATTGTTCTCATGCATGAGTTGGGTTAAAAAATAAAATAAAATTTTGTCCGACACCTGCATTAAAAAAATATTACTTATATTTTCATTCCTTTGAACAAGATCAAATTTCGTCGGGCTCTTTGATAACTTTGAGATGGGTGCAAGGACGGCCAACGATAACTCCTCACTCAGCGAGCTGATCCCCAGTCTAAATTTTTCGCCGCCTGCATGCATGTTTTTACCACCTCAGTCATTAAATCGCTTAGGCGGCGATAAACATGCATGCTCCGGCGAAAAAGTTAGACTGGGGATGGATGTTCCAACAGTACTAGATATATGATATGAACGATGAAGATATATACGATTGATGCAAGATATACAATTGATGTAAGATATACGATTGATGTAAGATTTACGATTGATGCAAGATATACGATTGATGTAAGATATACGATTGATGCAAGATATACGATTGGTGCAAGACACACGATTGATGTAAGATATACGATTGATGCAAGACATACGATTGATGCAAGACATACGATTGATGCAAGATATACGATTGATGCAAGATATACAATTGATGTAAGATATACGATTGATGTAAGATATACGATTGATGTAAGATATACGATTGATGCAAGACATACGATTGATGCAAGACATACGATTGATGCAAGACATACAATTGATGCAAGATATACGATTGATGCAAGATATACAATTGATGCAAGATATACAATTGATGTAAGATATACGATTGGTGCAAGATATACGATTGATGTAAGATATACGAACGATGCAAGATATACGATCGATGCAAGACATACGATTGATGCAAGATATACGATCGATGCAAGATATACGATTGGTGCAAGATATACGATTGATGCAAGACACACGATTGATGCAAGATATACGATTGATGCAAGACACACGATCGATGCAAGATATACGATTGGTGCAAGATATACGATCGATGCAAGATATACGAACGATGCAAGATATACGATTGATGCAAGACATACGATTGATGCAAGATTTACGATCGATGCAAGACATACGATTGATGCAAGATATACGATTGATGCAAGACACACGATTGATGCAAGATATACGATTGATGCAAGACATTTGATTGATGCAAGACATACGATTTATGCAAGATATACGATTGATGCAAGATACACGATTGATGCAAGATATACGATTGATGCAAGATATACGATTGGTGGAAGATATATGATCGATGCAAGATATACGATTGATGCAAGACACACGATTGATGCAAGATATACGATTGATGCAAGATATTCGATTGATGTAAGATATACGATTGATGCAAGACACACGATTGATGCAAGACACACGATTGATGCAAGACATACGATTGATGCAAGACATACGATTGATGCAAGACCCACGATTGATGCAAGATATACGATTGATGCAAGATATTCGATTGATGCAAGATATTCGATGGATGCAAGATATACGATTGATGCAAGATATACGATTGATGCAAGATATTCGATTGATGCAAGATATTCGATTGATGCAAGATATACGATTGATGCAAGACACACGATTGATGCAAGACACACGATTGATGCAAGACACACGATTGATGCAAGACACACGATTGATGCAAGATATACGATTGATGCAAGATATTCGATTGATGCAAGATATACGATTGATGCAAGACATCTCCCCGTAGCAGTCTTGCAGGAGAGCGATATGCGCTGCTCCAAAGACTCCAAAGCAGAACTCCTTTAACACCTACTGACTATCACCTTCGTTCAAAATGACTTGAATGATTTGTGGAAAGCCGTTTTTAGAAAAGAAATTTTATTACGTATATATCGCCCGCTCGAAAATGAAGTACCAGAAACTGGTTAGGGAATTTGCGGAGGTAAAATAAATAAGTATTATATAAGTTAAATTAAGCAATAAATAAGGTAATAAATAAGTTAAAATAAATAAGTTAAATTAAAAAGCCTCATTAGAATACTAATTAAGCTAAATAAATCTTAAGTTCTACTCGCCCGAGCTACCCTATAAGATCGGTTCATTAAGTGAGCGTACACGCTTGGCACACTCGAGAAAATTGCCCTTAATTAGCGATACTTTATCGTAATAACTAATCGTGCTGAGAGTAATTGCGCTGACGATTAAAAGTAATATCCTTTCTGCAAAAATTTTTTTTTTTTGCAAATAATATTTCTTCTTACAAATGATATTGCTTCTTTCAAATAATATTCTTTTTACAAACAATATTATTTTTTGCAAATAGTATTCTTTTTTGGGAAAATAATATTCCTTTAATACTTTATTTTATTTTTATTTCTTCAATACTGGACAATTTCAGTCGAGTTGGTGGTGTCAGCAAGGCAGCAACTCGTCAGTAGGCCTAGCAGTCGAGCTGACAGTTAACGTAACTAATTGAAAACGTCTCGCCCTTGCCAGACGGTTACATTAATTACAGATGTCTCGCCCGTGCCTGACGGTTACATTCATTACAGATGTCTCGCCCGTGCCAGGTGGCTACATTCATTACAGATGTCTCGCCCGTGCCAGGTGGCTACATTCATTACAGATGTCTCGCCCGTGCCAGACGGCTACATTCATTACAGATGTCTCGCCCGTGCCAGACGGCTACATTTATTACAGATGTCTCGCCCGTGCCAGACGGCTACATTCATTACAGATGTCTCGCCCGTGCCAGACGGCTACATTCATTACAGATGTCTCGCCCGTGCCAGACGGCTACATTCATTACAGATGTCTCGCCCGTGCCAGGTGGCTACATTCATTACAGATGTCTCGCCCGTGCCTGACGGCTACATTCATTACAGATGTCTCGCCCGTGCCAGGTGGCTACATTCATTACAGATGTCTCGCCCGTGCCTGACGGTTACATTAATTACAGATGTCTCACCCGTGCCAGGTGGCTACATTCATTACAGATGTCTCGCCCGTGCCTGACGGTTACATTAATTACAGATGTCTCGCCCGTGCCAGGTGGCTACATTCATTACAGATGTCTCGCCCGTGCCTGACGGTTACATTCATTACAGATGTCTCGCCCGTGCCAGGTGGCTACATTCATTACAGATGTCTCACCCGTGCCTGACGGTGACATTAATTACTGTAGTTCGGAGCATTTTTATAGAGCCAGTACGGCTGGTGGCGAAACCATGTCTCACATTTCTGATTATCTTTGCTTGAGTAGGAATCTTCAAGTTGTAAGCAATTTTACAAATACCAAACATTACCTGTGTCCATTAAATACTATTAATTTTAAAATATCGTTGGAACATTTCAACTAACGCATCGATGGTTCGCTTCTCAGCAGGAAGAACTTGAGCACAACCCACCTCGGTGAGTCGTATCGAAGTCAACGGGTTAAGTTAAAGGTTAAAGAGATGTGTCCCTCTGTTGCCAGATGCACGAGCCACTTGAAGCCAAATTCGGCATGTGATTCAGGGAGAGGAAACAGGACACAAATCACAAAAACAAATCTGATTTTAATTTTCTACTGAAAAGTATTCATTCGAAAAATGAGCCTACTGACCTAATTCTTGGCCATGTGCATAATCTTTCACGCTCACCACTCGTCGACAGCATTAAGTAAAAAAGGAATATTTCAGGCATCAAATGTCTCAACATTCACGTCTGAAGGCGAACAAGAACTTGGATCTCACGTGCTACAAAACTTTTTCGAAATCTGAAACTGAAGATGATATCAGTTTTGTGAATACAATGTGTCTTTGAAAGGAAGTCCCTCTACAGCCCCTAACGCTACTTCCTTTGGATTCCTGCCAATTTTGGCCTAATTCGCCGTATTATTTCGCCATCGAAGGGCTTAACATTCAAGCATTGCAGTAAGAAGTGTTATTTTCTACATGTTGTAAAATTCATTTTCATC
Organism: Morinoia aosen; assembly: GCA_030386875.1. Lineage (NCBI taxonomy): Eukaryota > Metazoa > Arthropoda > Malacostraca > Amphipoda > Talitridae > Morinoia > Morinoia aosen. The sequence goes on along the minus strand of CM059568.1, from coordinate 61,713,553 downwards.
ATACTTAATTTACAACATTTAATATTCAAGCTTATGTATAGAAAAATAAACGAGCACGTAAATTAGTTGGAATTAATCATACTGGATCTTGTTATGCATATTTTTGATACTCTTAGATAAGTGCCAGCCTTCAATGTCTGATTGTTCTTATTTCCATCTCATGTAGGTGATTCTGCAGTAAAGTTCGGTTTTTTATTAATCATTTTCCTACTCCATCGTTCATGTATTATTTTTATACATGTTTTTTTATTGTCTTGAATGCCTGCGTTGTTCCAAATTTTTCTTCAACTTACTCTTCTTGTGTCCTTGTCACTTTTTCAACTTGCTGCTTTACTTTTTAGTCCGTCTTCCATATCAGTTGTTACTTTAGACCCTTTCTTTCACATTGTGATTTAATCTAGACCCATTCGTTGTAAGATTTCTCACCTGTTGGTCTAGACTCTAGACTCTAGAGCGGTGAACGGAAAGGAGAGCAATTAATTCTTTGAGGTGACTGCTTTATGACGCGCTCACGGCCGATTTATCCCCTTATCGAAAAAAGATTTAGAGACCGAGGCGCGGGCACAAACGTTACGGGTGGTTGTTTACATCCAGTGAGGGGCTGTGGCCGAGGGGTGAACAGGTAGGGCGATTGTCTACATTTGTACCTCCTGGTAAGGGTATGAGGTGGTGAACAGATGTGGTGTTTGTTTGTTTACATCCAGTGGGGGGCTGTGGTGAGCAGGTAGGGTGACTGTTTACATCAGTACCACCTGGTGAAATTTTGAGATGGTGAACAGGTGTCGGGACTGTGGCAGAGGGTTGAACAGGTAGTGTGATTGTTTACATCCTGGTAAAATTGTGAGATGGTGAACAGGTGTGGTGATTGTTTTCATCATGCTCCTTAGTGAAGTTATGAGGTGGTAAACAGGCCTGGCAATTGTTTACGATTGTCATATATCATATATGAACTTAAATCCACAATTGTTCGCCAAAAAGAACTTCAACTCATAATATATCCTAATAATAACAATATATGTAGGAGTCTTTGACATTCCAATTCAGTACGCTGAAATAACTTACGGTAACTAATAATCAAAAACTAAAAGTTACAGAAATTATATTAAATTCCTTCACACTTAAAGGCTAGCTATATGTCCTCACATTAGTTTGCATTAAGTCACAATTCGTAGTTATTACTCAGAATGGTTTGCTGAAAGATATTATTTTCCAAAGGTTACTGTAGCTCTCAATAGATTATTGTAACTCTCAGTAGGCCACTATAACTCTCAGTAGGCCACTATAACTCTCAGTAGGTCACTATAACTCCCAGTAGGCCACTATAACTTTCAGTAAGCCACTGCAACACTCAACGGGCTGCCACAACCCACAAAGTCCACTACAACACTCAATGGGTCACTGCAACACTCAACGGGCTGCCACAACCCACAAAGTCCACTACAACTCTCAATGGGTCACTGCAACACTCAACGGGCTGCCACAACCCACAAAGTCCACTACAACTCTCAATGGGTCACTGCAACACTCAACGGGCTGCCACAACCCACAAAGTCCACTACAACTCTCAATGGGTCACTGCAACACTCAACGGGCTGCCACAACCCACAAAGTCCACTACAACTCTCAATGGGTCACTGCAACACTCAACGGGCTGCCACAACCCACAAAGTCCACTACAACACTCAATGGGTCACTGCAACACTCAACGCGCTGCCACAACCCACAAAGTCCACTACAACTCTCAATGGGTCACTGCAACACTCAACGGGCTGCCACAACCCACAAAGTCCACTACAACTCTCAATGGGTCACTGCAACACTCAACGGGCTGCCACAACCCACAAAGTCCACTACAACACTCAATGGGTCACTGCAACACTCAACGCGCTGCCACAACCCACAAAGTCCACTACAACTCTCAGTAGGTCACTGCAACACTCAACGGGCTGCCACAACCCACAAAGTCCACTACAACTCTCAATGGGTCACTGCAACACTCAACGGGCTGCCACAACCCACAAAGTCCACTACAACTCTCAGTAGGTCACTGCAACACTCAACGGGCTACCACAACCCACAAAGGCCACTACAACTCTCAGTAGGTCACTGCAACACTCAACGGGCTACCACAACCCACAAAGTCCACTACAACTCTCAGTAGGTCACTGCAACACTCAACGGGCTGCCACAACCCACAAAGGCCACTACAACTCTCAGTAGGTCACTGCAACACTCAACGGGCTACCACAACCCACAAAGTCCACTACAACTCTCAGTAGGTCACTGCAACACTCAACGGGCTACCACAACCCACAAAGTCCACTACAACTCTCAGTAGGTCACTGCAACACTCAACGGGCTGCCACAACCCACAAAGGCCACTACAACTCTCAGTAGGTCACTGCAACACTCAACGGGCTACCACAACCCACAAAGGCCACTACAACTCTCAGTAGGTCACTGCAACACTCAACGGGCTACCACAACCCACAAAGGCCACTACAACTCTCAGTAGGTCACTGCAACACTCAACGGGCTACCACAACCCACAAAGGCCACTACAACTCTCAGTAGGTCACTGCAACACTCAACGGGCTACCACAACCCACAAAGTCCACTACAACACTCAGTAGGTCACTGCAACACTCAACGGGCTACCACAACCCACAAAGGCCACTACAACTCTCAGTAGGTCACTGCAACACTCAACGGGCTACCACAACCCACAAAGGCCACTACAACTCTCAGTAGGTCACTGCAACACTCAACGGGCTACCACAACCCACAAAGTCCACTACAACTCTCAGTAGGTCACTGCAACACTCAACGGGCTACCACAACCCACAAAGGCCACTACAACTCTCAGTAGGTCACTGCAACACTCAACGGGCTACCACAACCCACAAAGGCCACTACAACTCTCAGTAGGTCACTGCAACACTCAACGGGCTACCACAACCCACAAAGGCCACTACAACTCTCAGTAGGTCACTGCAACACTCAACGGGCTGCCACAACCCACAAAGTCCACTACAACTCTCAGTAGGTCACTGCAACACTCAACGGGCTGCCACAACCCACAAAGTCCACTACAACTCTCAGTAGGTCACTGCAACACTCAACGGGCTACCACAACCCACAAAGGCCACTACAACTCTCAGTAGGTCACTGCAACACTCAACGGGCTGCCACAACCTACAAAGTCCACTACAACTCTCAGTAGGTCACTGCAACACTCAACGGGCTACCACAACCCACAAAGGCCACTACAACTCTCAGTAGGTCACTGCAACACTCAACGGGCTGCCACAACCCACAAAGTCCACTACAACTCTCAATGGGTCACTGCAACACTCAACGGGCTGCCACAACCCACAAAGTCCACTACAACTCTCAATGGGTCACTGCAACACTCAACGGGCTGCCACAACCCACAAAGTCCACTACAACTCTCAGTAGGTCACTGCAACACTCAACGGGCTACCACAACCCACAAAGGCCACTACAACTCTCAGTAGGTCACTGCAACACTCAACGGGCTGGCACAACCCACAAAGTCCACTACAACTCTCAATGGGTCACTGCAACACTCAACGGGCTGCCACAACCCACAAAGTCCACTACAACTCTCAATGGGTCACTGCAACACTCAACGGGCTGCCACAACCCACAAAGTCCACTACAACTCTCAATGGGTCACTGCAACACTCAACGGGCTGCCACAACCCACAAAGTCCAGTCGCAATTTACCGAGACGCCGCAGAATCGACTTTCCGGCCATCATTTATTGGCCTCGTCTCCATCCATCCATCATGAGATCTGAGCTGCGGGAGAGGGGGAGGGGGTGGAGCATGGATGCGAATGGTTCCACCCTCTCAGGAGAAAGTAAAGAAAGGGCACAGGAAGTGAAGGAAGTGCACAGGAAGTGAAGGGAGTGCACAGGAAGTGAAGGAAGTGCACAGGAAGTGAAGGGAGTGCACAGGAAGTGAAGGAAGTGCACAGGAAGTGAAGGAAGTGCACAGGAAATGAAGGAAGTGCACAGGAAGTGAAGAAAGTGCACAAGAAGTGAAGGAAGTGCACATTGGCGATGACCAGTAGCTATACTCAAAATATAATCCTAGTCTAAAGTCCTACTCCACAAGTAACTATGTTCAACAGTATTCGTATCAAAAGCCTCCATAACAATCTACTTGATATATCACGCGGGACAAATAAATTGCTCTATTGTTTAATTGAAGCTGCCAGGTTGTGTCTGTAAGCCTTCTGCTGTTTGTTCAGCGTCGCGCTCTCGGTTTCTTTTCGTTTCGAAAGGAGAAGAAAGAAAGAAAAACCGTTTATTTAAAAAAAATTATAGATGCATGGGATGTATAACACAATGGATTTTAAAAATTTCTTAACATAAAAGTCATTGATTGATGGACAAAGAACTCGAGGCGTACTACAGCCGTGTCGGGGGCTAATTATGTTATTGAGAGACACCTTCCAAATATCATCGCTTGGATCTTTCGAGGATATTTTTTGATACCATCTCAGCACAAAATGTGTCGCAAACTTCTTTTTATTCCTCAGCCTCCAGTTCTAGTTGATAATTATCATAATAAGTTGATAAACATCAACATACATTACATGTTTTACATTACATGTTTTACATTACAACGCCTACATTACAACACTTACATTACAACACTTACATTACAACACTTACATTACAACGCCTACATTACAACACTTACATTACAACGCCTACATTACAACGCCTACATTACAACGCCTACATTACAACACTTACATTACAACGCCTACATTACAACACTTACATTACAACACTTACATTACAACACTTACATTACAACACTTACATTACAACGCCTACATTACAACACTTACATTACAACACTTACATTACAACACTTACATTACAACACTTACATTACAACACTTACATTACAACACTTACATTACAACGCCTACATTACAACACTTACATTACAACGCCTACATTACAACACTTACATTACAACACTTACATTACAACACTTACATTACAACACTTACATTACAACGCCTACATTACAACACTTACATTACAACACTTACATTACAACACTTACATTACAACGCCTACATTACAACACTTACATTACAACACTTACATTACAACACTTACATTACAACGCCTACATTACAACACTTACATTACAACACTTACATTACAACACTTACATTACAACACTTACATTACAACACTTACATTACAACGCCTACATTACAACACTTACATTACAACACTTACATTACAACGCCTACATTACAACACTTACATTACAACACTTACATTACAACACTTACATTACAACGCCTACATTACAACACTTACATTACAACGCCTACATTACAACGCCTACATTACAACGCCTACATTACAACACTTACATTACAACGCCTACATTACAACACTTACATTACAACACTTACATTACAACACTTACATTACAACACTTACATTACAACGCCTACATTACAACACTTACATTACAACACTTACATTACAACACTTACATTACAACACTTACATTACAACACTTACATTACAACGCCTACATTACAACACTTACATTACAACGCCTACATTACAACACTTACATTACAACACTTACATTACAACACTTACATTACAACACTTACATTACAACGCCTACATTACAACACTTACATTACAACACTTACATTACAACACTTACATTACAACGCCTACATTACAACACTTACATTACAACACTTACATTACAACACTTACATTACAACGCCTACATTACAACACTTACATTACAACACTTACATTACAACACTTACATTACAACACTTACATTACAACACTTACATTACAACGCCTACATTACAACACTTACATTACAACACTTACATTACAACGCCTACATTACAACACTTACATTACAACACTTACATTACAACACTTACATTACAACACTTACATTACAACACTCACATTACAACACTTACATTACAACGCCTACATTACAACACTTACATTACAACGCCTACATTACAACACTTACATTACAACACTTACATTACAACACTTACATTACAACACTTACATTACAACACTTACATTACAACACTTACATTACAACGCCTACATTACAACACTTACATTACAACGCCTACATTACAACACTTACATTACAACACTTACATTACAACACTTACATTACAACACTTACATTACAACACTTACATTACAACACTTACATTACAACGCCTACATTACAACACTTACATTACAACGCCTACATTACAACACTTACATTACAACGCCTACATTACAACACTTACATTACAACACTTACATTACAACACTTACATTACAACGCCTACATTACAACACTTACATTACAACACTTACATTACAACACTTACATTACAACACTTACATTACAACACTTACATTACAACACTTACATTACAACACTTACATTACAACACTTACATTACAACGCCTACATTACAACACTTACATTACAACACTTACATTACAACACTTACATTACAACGCTTACACTACCTTGTGTGGGGAATGTTGGGTAGAATACACATTCTGTCACCCACATATGTTGATTGACTCACTTTTTCTACCCTCAAGTTTCGAAATCTACGCTTAACTGTAACAAGGATGTCTTTTTTCGATGAAATTTACTGGAAGCATTTTGTTAGTGAAGCGATAAAAAAGAAATATAAGATCATAGAATGACCTCAAGCTGTCTCACCTGTGCTTCATACCGTGTTTTGGTGTAGAGATTCCAGAGCAACTGAGCAAGACTCATTTATGCACAAAGTGCATAACACCGAAGTACTGAGTACTAAGTAGCGAGTACTAAGTACTGTACTTTGAGTACTTTAGTACTTTGTGTGCTGAGTAGAAATATTTTTGTAATGTAATGGCCTTCAGAAAAAGTCTACCTGATGCGGCATCTCGGTCACTTGGCATAAATGAATTCTTGAAATTGTTCAAAATTGTTCAACACTCTGAGAGGCAAAGGACTTCTGTTTTTTTAATCTAATACATTCTTCAAACTGAGAACTGCAGCACCAGCACCAATCAAGTTTCAGACAAGTAACGGATCAAGACATGGGTCAGTCAATGTTCATTATTTTGAACTCGAAACCAGATCAAGATTGGTTTCCGGATCAAGAAACGCTGTTAAGCAATGCTGAAAAGCAGACCATAGTTATACTTAATGTCAAAAGAAATTATCATACAGAAATTAGAGAGAAATAGGAATTATATGGAAATTATAGATATTAAATAGAGATTATCAAAATTAAACAGAAATTATAAAAATTGAATAGAAATTATATAGAAATTATAGAAATTATAGAAATTATAGAAATTATACTTAATGTCAAGAGAACCCAGCTTTCAATCGAAATTATACCTTTGTGTTAGTTGCAGCAATGCAAAGCAAACGGGCTAGATGAACAGAGCATATGTAACTACAACAATGCCGAAATTCCCTCACTTTCAACCAGGAGGAAGAACGCGAGACCTTCCCATTACAGGACCTTTTAAGTGGCTTCATGTCTCGTACGATGTCACAAAACAATCTCGGTCGTGACAGTTTACAGGTGGAAATAAATATAGTTCATAGGGTGATAATGGTCTCCTGATCTCTTGATAGGGTAAGATGCTTCTCTTCATCCTTCTCTCTCTCTCCCTCTCCCTCTCCTTCATTCTTCTCTCCCTCTCTTTCTCTCTCTCTCGCCCGACAGCAGCCGACAGCCGCACAAAAGTTGGGGCGGAGTGCCCCAAAAAGCCTTTGTAACAAAGGCGGCAACTTCGTAAGACTTCTTGAAACTTAGGTAAAGTTACCAAAACTTCGAAGCTTTCGATGGATGGCAAATCGACGACGTGTTTGATGCTCGAGATCTGATGGTCTACACAGAGAACATAGGTATCGGGTGTTTGTAATACGCCAAAAATACCGTAGCTCATTGAGAGATAGAGCATTTAGGGTGTGGTAATGTAAGCGTTGTATCCTGAACTTCCTGTCCTAATTCGGTCAAAATGCTCACTTATTTGGCGTGCTCGGTAATTTTTACTGATTTTCTTCTTTTTATCATTTCTAACATAAAACGCAACTTCACTGTTACCTAATGTTACGATAGTTAAAAATATGCCGTCATGATTGAGCGGCAAACCAAGTTTGAAGTATTGGACGATGTTTAGGTTTAAGTGGAACACAGCAGACCAATTTAGGGACCAGTAAGTAAAGTATACATTCAACGTGAAATATGTCAAACCATGTGAATGTTTAAACAAAGCTTTAATGCAATAAAAACTTGGTGGAATCTATATAGGCAATAACTTTAAAAACATTTGCTCAGGAAAAAAGCGTTGATCTCTTCATAATTTATTCCGGTTTCGTCCTAACTCTTGAATTTTTGAAAGTTGATTTTCCCCTTTCTTCTCTTACAAAATCAATCGATAATCTGAGGGGAGGGATGAAAGACAATAATCAAGGAAAGGACATAAATTTGCACTGTTGAATTCTCACGATAGGAACTTCCAACTTTGTAGTGAATATTTCATTAACTGCAAGATGACCTGTGCCCAACGGAGAAGAAAGAGCGTAAGCCAAATTTGCTCAAGGATTTGAGCTGCGATTCTTCCGCTGTTATAATCTTAGCGAAGTTCTAGGAATTTTAACCCGCTCACAAGTTAAGTCTGAAACAATACTGATGCTGCATTTTATTCCTAGAGTAGCACCGCAATCCGAGCTTAAGGATGTGCGCTGGGCTGTTCGTGTTCTGTGAAAACTAGTCCATCCCCCTTTATTTGAAATAATAAAAGAGGGCGAAATGAGAGAAAGGCCGTAAGAAATAAAAAATACAATCTCTCGAGAGTTGATGAGGCCGCGTGAACACGGCCCGTCACAATATATAGGGCTGGAGCTTGTATCACAGATACGCTCATCACACACTGCAGGCTGGCTTCGGACAGACAGACGGACGGACGGACGGACGCGGTTCTTATTATAGTATAGATTGATATAATAACTTAATACCACCTTTATGGATGAAATACAGTACTCTGATCTGATATTCCACACGAGCTTCATTGCCCGCCGAAAGCTCGTACATCAAAAAGAAATTTTCATTTGACCAGACATTCTTATATATATATCTCTCTCAATGGAAAATTCTGTTACGGAAAAGCAAGTTGAATTTCGAGTCTTCCTGGGGCGAATCAATCCGAGAATAACTTTAAACAGCGTTTGCCATCTCTCTAAACATTTATAGTGAAGAATCAGAAAATTTATGAAATTATGATCAAAATGTCAATTTGGAAACGAATTTGATGTAAATTTTTGATCACGAAAAATTCCACGACATGAAAATCTCAGAATTCTCAAAAATTTTCAGCATGATTCGCCCCAGGAAAACCCAGAATTAAACTTGCCTTTCCTTAGCAGAATTTTTTATTAGGCGTTTATGAGGTATTCAAAATAATTTTTGATCAAATAAGTAGTTTTTCCTGATGTACAACCGATTATTGAAGTTTTCAAAGAGTTTCATCGATTTTGGAAACATTGACTGAAAAACTCAAAATATTTCGTAAAGGAAATCGTAAACCCTTACGTTTTTTGACAAAAATTTTGAGAAATGAAAATGTTCGAAATTTTCTGTGTTTTTTTCACTAGGAATGACTTGAGAATGGGGAAACGGGGTTATAATGTCATTCTCAGCGTGATTTCCGGTCAAATAAGTAGTTTTTCCCGGTAGTTTTTCCCGGTTTACAAGCGAGTATTGAAACTTTAAAAAAGTTTGATTTATTTTTGAAACATTCAACGAAAAAGCGAAAAACATATCGTAAGGATAAACGTTTTTTAAGAAAAATTTCACGACATAAAAATTTCAGAAATACTTTGATTTTCTACTAGAGAAATTTAGAGAATTTTAAAACGCTTTTTAAAGTTATTCTCAGCTTCATTCGCCCTATGAAAACCCGAAACTCAACTTGCCTTTCCCTAACAGAATATATCATTAGGCGTTTACGAGACATTTATAAGAATTTCTGGTCGAATAATTAATCAAGCTAAGCTAAGCTAATCAAGCTAAGAATAACTTTAAACAGCGTTTTCAGTTCTCTGAACATTTCTGGTGGGAAATCTGAGTATTTCTGAAATGGTTATGATGTTAATATATTCGTGAAGAACGTTAGGGTGTGCCTCTACGATGTTTTTTTTCACTTTTTCATTCATCGCTTTTGGAATCATATAATGAAAGGGTGAAAAAATTCACAAAGTATATTTATTTAGTTATTTTTATTTCTCACTAGAAATCACTTGATTATTCGAAAACGTGGTTTTAAAATTATTCTCAGCTTGATCCGCCTTTGGAAATTTCCGAAATTCAATTTGCACATCGAAAGTGACTTCGAAATATGGGGCCAGACACGGACCTCCGGCTTCCATGGACGAAATATAGACTCGGGCGGTCGGCCGACCTCCGATCGACGGCGTTCCTTCAGCGTACGGCGGCTTAAAAAAGTTTTTGTGGCGAAACCGTGGGTCACTGGCGATCGACGATACACTGTTTTAAAGTCCAAAGAGTCACTCCAAATTCCATAGCGCTCAAATTTCACGCACTGCTCAAAAATCAGTTGATTTTTGACTCATGTTCCATCATTAATTTATGAGATGGGAATTTTGTCTATTAGCGTACTCCTAAACAACAAATTTCAATTGTTCATCGTTCCCGAAGGAATTAATATCAAATGCAGAAACAAGTCTCAAGTAAACCAATGAATTAATGAATACGTGTTGTTGTAATACACATACGACAGATATGAGTTATCCATGTGTGTAACCAGTGATGTGTATCTCCTCGTAACCAGTTTGCCTCTCGTATTTGGGAACAATACACCAGAAAAAAAAATTATTGGGTCCAAAGCGGTAGCCTTTCCAAATGAGTAATTAATGCAGAATGAGAGCCTTTCACGAAGAGCGTAGCAATGATGCTCTACCATGGCTATAATCTAGGTCACTGCCACGGTAGAGGAAACAAGGTAGAATCATTTCTATGGGAGAAAGTGCACCTCCTCTTGTTCGGCTTGCCAATAGAACGGCTTCATTTCAAACAAACATTATGACGTCACAACGCCAAGTCGTTAGGCCAATAGTGGAGCCAGATTTGGGGGTAGCAGAGCTACCAGATGCAATATGAGCGCTGCTATTGGTTCGTTGCCGTGACGTCAGCAAACCCACACCGTCAGCGAAAAAGACTGGTTTGAACCTACCTTGTTTCCTCTACCGTGGTCACTGCCAGGCAGGATTTAGTTGAATGAGCTGAGGATTGAAGTTTTACGATTTTCTTCCCTAAAAAAGGTACAGCAGAGAATTTTGGAATCATTCTTGCAAGTTTTCCGCGCCGGTTACTGAGACAGTCTTTCGTTTGAAAATCTCATGATGATTCTCAAAAGTAAGTTTATGTGTTCCTTACAAAACTGGCGAAAAAATTTTATTTTCATTAGTAAACGAAACTTGTACAGTTCATCAGAAACAAAATGTATACTTTAAAAATAATTTTTCTTCAGATAATCACGAGTCAATTCATATGCGTTTTTTGGGCAATTGTGATAAAGTTTCACGATGATCTAATGTAGAATTATTCTTCTATGAAAATAAGACAGGAAATTAGCTTAGGCTAGTTTGGTTCGTCTATCCTATGCTATGGGGAATGATACCTTCAGGGAAGATTTATTATGATTACCTCAGCTACAGGCACGGTAGAAGAAACAAGGTAATGTGAAACCAGTTTTTTTATTCTTTGACCGCGTGGCAATGCTGACGCATGGCAACGAATCAATGGTAGCGCTCATTTTGCATCTGACAACACTGCTAGCCCCAAATCTGGTACCACTATTGGCCAAAGGATATGTCGCAATGGTGACGTCATTCAGTAAGTTTGAAATGAAGCCTCACTATTGGCTAGCCAACAAGAGGTTTATTCCCCCCATAGAAATGGCGCTACCGTCTCTCTTCAACCGATTTTGATTCCACTTTCATTAACAACTAATTCATTTTATTCCTGGTGAAATTTGTGCCCTAATGTGTTCTTCGAAGTTCATTGCCGAGTGGCGGTCACTTCCTCATTGTGAGGTCTGTCACCACATGATGCCGGATTAAGTGTGATGATGATGGTTGTTATTATTGTTTGTGGTCGCCGTCCACTGGGGTCTGGTTGTGATAATGGCAAGGAGTACAAAATGCTTACGTTAAAGGATTAAAACAAAACATTTATTTTAATTTTCAAATACGACTCTCAATTGACTGGTTTCACATATCCATCTCAAAATTAATTAAGAAGAATAATCCTCTCGCTCCACTCACGGCAGAGTTGCTAGATTGGCCTCTCCTGTGAGAAAAATCTCCAAATTTGGCCTTTATCTCCGATAAATCCTGGCTACATTTGAGGTTTGGGCAAGAAAAACACAAGATGGTAGCCTTGAGTGCCATCAGACAGTAAATGTCTTTCTGAAACGACCTGCGGGCTGCCACTTCGGCGGGCCGCATGCATTGATGAGGAAAGTCAATAATCCACAGTGAAATAAAACTAACATCTGATTATCTTACCATATTATAATGACAAAAACATTTATTTACAAATGGAAAATATCCTAAAGTTTTCATATATATTGTGACGTATTTCGCCAATATTAATTAAGAATAAGGCTCACACTTCTCTTGAAATAAATAAGAACGGAAAAATGAAGCGTAACAAGCTTTACACTATAATATGAAACAAAGAATAGTATGCAAATATTCAACGTTGAAACAGATTAGATTGGATTATAAATTAATTTACCTCTTTTCATCATAGCAATGGTGTTTCAAAGAGAGAAAGGACGAAAGCACCATTTAGTTTAGAGTCGAGGAAACAAGAAATCGAAGTCAAAGGTGCGTTTCCACACAAATTCTCCTGCGCACGGAAACAGTAAGTTAAGAAGGAGTTTTTGTAACAAGAAGAAAGTTGTAAAAGAAAGCAATATGCGATGATAAACAGGACAGCAAAGAACTGAAAATAGAACAAAAAAAAATTCAGGTTGAATCAAGAAAGGCCTTCCTAACCCATTGGCTCAGCATCTCACATCTTTACCCCGGGGAGCGCTGATTTTTACAGATACAATAGTCGTATTTTCCTGCGGGGTGTCAGAACAATTAATTCACAAAATCCAATAATTAGACCACGAAATATTGCCGCGTTAAATAGGCACGGGCAACTTGGTACTTTCCTTCCGAAAGGAACTGGAACCAATGAAAATTACTGTAAAATTATTCCAGCATCTGACCCCGCAGAATCTGCAGCCTCAAGCTGCCGTTGTGAGGTTGTACAGGTTATATATGAACAGAGTAGCCTGGTATGTACCACGAAAGCTTGAAAGTTGAAAGCTTACCATGATTGACTTTAAAATTCAATCGAATACTAAACTTCAGTTTCACCAGCCCGGGTGAAAGCGTTAAGGGTGGACACAGCTGGTCTCTCAGATGTTAAACTTCCGTTTAACCTGCCGCGAAGTTTTGCGGGTGGACACAGCTGGTCTCTCAGATGTTAAACTTCCGTTTAACCTGCCGCGAAGTTTTGCGGGTGGACACAGCTGGTCTCTCAGATGTGAAGGAACACGGACGTGCTGATGTTGAGGGGAATTTCTGCCGAATACTAGCTCAAGGGTAGAGGCAGGTAGTCTCTCAGAAGTGAGGGAAGATGGATGACTGTAAATTTGAGTTCAATATTGAACTTCAGCTTCACCAGCCGCAGCCAAAGTGTTGCGGGCATAGACAGCTGGTCCCTCAGATGTGCAAGAATATGGATGTTCAATTTCACCAGCCGCAGTCAAAGCATTAAGGGCGGTGCTGGTCCCTCAGATGTGGGGGAACATGGAGGTGCTGATGTGTATCTGGCCGAAGATGGTGTGGGGCCGGGGCGCTTGCGAGGCAGCACTAGCGCTGGCGGCCTCCAGCACCTCCGTCACCTTCTGCCGCACCTGCTGGCGGGAGAGGTCACCTCGCAGCAGCAGCAGCGCCGTCAGGTGGTCGCTCGTCATGTCGGGGTACCTGCACACACGCGGGTACTCAACTCATGGTACAAAAACACAGGTACAAAAACTGAGTTGATGGTACAAAGTTATTCATTAATGGTACCAGCACACTGGAATACCTGAAGACTACACAACACAAGACTGGCAGTGTGCGCTGGCTGATATCATCTTTAACCACACACTGCCAGTCTTGTGTTGTGTAGTCTTCAGGTATTCCAGTGTGCTGGTACCATTAATGAATAACTTTGTACCATCAATTCAGTTGTTGTAACCGCATCTGATACGTCATCACTAAATCTCAATCTTCATATTAGAATGCCATTCTCTCAGATAAAACAACCGAACGTGCCTCCATTAACGGTACAAACCACGGTAGAGAAAACAAGGTAGGGTCAAACCAGTCTTTTTTTGTCGACGGTGTGGTTTTGCTGACGTCACGGCAACGAAACAATAGCAGCGCTCATATTACATCTGGTAGCACTGCTACCCCCAATCTGGCTCCACTATTGGCCTAACGACATTGCGTTTTGGTGACGTCATACAGTATTTTGAAATAAAGCCTTTCTATTGGCTACCCGAACAAGAAGAAGAGTATTTTCCCCCATAGAATTGACCCTACCTTGTTCTCTCTACCGTGGCACAAACCCACAGCACCACCTGGAGACCACAGAGCTTAAATGACTTACTTGCGCTTGAGAGGCGGAAGCTCGAGGTTGAGCATCTCAGTGTCAGGGGTGCGAATGACCTCAGCCAGCGCTCTGATGACGTCACAGGGAGATTCGTAACGCAGGCGGTCGCCCGCTATCGATGTGAACACACTTTGCAGCTTGTTCGCTTCCTGCACAATGTAACTCGTTACTAACTGCTGCTACTTTACAGCTGGCCATACTGTTTTAAGATTTTTATCTATTCACATCTAGCCCCTAGCGCTACTTTATTCCTAACAACTGTTTTAGAGCCCTCTAAAAGAAGGAAAGGCAATAAGCAACTAAGTTATATAAGAATTTAATCAAAAAAGTCTCACATTTAACTCGTCTCGATCGTCTCAAAAAGGATTCATTTCGCAAATCCCTTGAAAGGAATTATGTAAAAAATTAGTGTACAATATGTACACAGTACTTGTCAAAGATGACGGGATTCAACATTTTCCTCGTATAAATTTAACAGATGTGGATGGCCAACAAATATATCCATCCCAACAGTACCCGCCATTAAAATATTCTTGTACTTGTGCGCTGGTGAAACTCGTATCACAGATACGGTCATTGAGCGTCCTCACGAGCGTCACAGACACATGCAACAAGCGGACACTAAACTAATACATGAATAAAGTAACACACCAAGCGCATTACTAGATAAAATTCTGGTGCCCCAGTGTAACAGGAACATACTACATACACTACATCACAAAACACCACCCTGATGCACTCACTTCAGTGACTCTGTCAGCGAGCCGCTTGCGATCCTCCGGCGTCTTGAGCGTGATCCGCTTCTGCAGCAGCGCCGTCGTGTAGCGGATGGACACCTTCTGGATGGCCAGCACCAGCACCTGCTCGTAGTTCCTGCACACACGCACACACGCTCTTGTCAACTGCGTTATACCTAAATTGAATTACCAGTTAGTTAACCTAACAACATAAATAGGGGTTAAAGAGGATGATAAACTGGATTATACCTTAATTTAATTAAGAGTTAGTTCATGCCTTCCTAACCCCAACGAAAGTGGTTAGAGAAGGTTAGATTAGATTATTAGTTAGTTTAAGCCTCCCTAACCTCAACAAATGAGATCCAAAGAGAGGAAGGAAGAAAGCACCATTTAGTATGGAGTTAAGGAAACGTGGAATCTATGCAGAAAGGGCATAGAAACAGTAAGATGAGAAAGAAGATCATGAAACAAGATCAAAGTTAAAGAAGAAAGTAGTAGGTGCTGAAAAACATGACAGCAGTGAACCGAAAAAAGGTGGTCCGTAACAAAACAAAAACC
This sequence comes from Morinoia aosen, assembly GCA_030386875.1. Taxonomy (NCBI): domain Eukaryota; kingdom Metazoa; phylum Arthropoda; class Malacostraca; order Amphipoda; family Talitridae; genus Morinoia; species Morinoia aosen. Next base: position 61,697,450 of record CM059568.1, on the reverse strand, counting down.
TATGTTATTTTAACAAAAAGAAAGCCTACCTAACCTTTAGCTCGGGCCCTCACACTGCTCCCCTGTGGTTAGAAAAGGATACTATTATTATTATTATTATTATTATAAGATTATACCCCGAAATAATAATATATATATAATTAACCACTCACCTTTGCAGAAACAATAAAGTTGCATCCTCCTTATGAGACTTCCACACACGACAACCCATCTTAAAACATAACTGACACCTGTTACAATTTCTTAATTCAATGTCAGCCCGTTTCCGCTCGTTTAGAACAGTTTTCAAACAGAATTTGATGAAGCTCAAATTCAAGAGCCCATAATTCCAGTCTCAGAGTATCAGAGTTGAGAGCAACGATGATAAAATTTCCATCCTCTCACTCACGTTCTCATGCGCGTATTGAACAAAAAAAAAGCAAGTGGCAAATGCTAACATCTATGAAATATAGCCTGAAAAAGAAATCTCAATCATAAGCACAGACAAACATATATACAAACTAGAAAGTAAGTAAGAAATGAGACAGGTATGTTGAAAGAGAGGCAGGCAAGGAAGAAGAGAGGCAGGCAAGGAAGAAGAGAGGCAGGCAAGGAAGAAGAGAGGCAGGCAAGGAAGAAGAGAGGCAGGCAAGGAAGAAGAGAGGCAGGCAAGGAAGAAGAGAGGCAAGCAAGGAAGAAGAGAGGCAGGCAAGGAAGAAGAGAGGCAGGCAAGGAAGAAGAGAGGCAGGCAAGGAAGAAGAGGCAGGCAAGGAAGAAGAGAGGCAGGCAAGGAAGAAGAGAGGCAGGCAAGGAAGAAGAGAGGCAGGCAAGGAAGAAGAGAGGCAGGCAAGGAAGAAGAGAGGCAGGCAAGGAAGAAGAGAGGCAAGCAAGGAAGAAGAGAGGCAGGCAAGGAAGAAGAGGCAGGCAAGGAAGAAGAGAGGCAGGCAAGGAAGAAGAGAGGCAGGCAAGGAAGAAGAGAGGCAGGCAAGGAAGAAGAGAGGCAGGCAAGGAAGAAGAGAGGCAGGCAAGGAAGAAGAGAGGCAGGCAAGGAAGAAGAGAGGCAGGCAAGGAAGAAGAGAGGCAGGCAAGGAAGAAGAGGCAGGCAAGGAAGAAGAGAGGCAGGCAAGGAAGAAGAGAGGCAGGCAAGGAAGAAGAGAGGCAGGCAAGGAAGAAGAGAGGCAGGCAAGGAAGAAGAGAGGCAGGCAAGGAAGAAGAGAGGCAAGCAAGGAAGAAGAGAGGCAGGCAAGGAAGAAGAGAGGCAGGCAAGGAAGAAGAGAGGCAGGCAAGGAAGAAGAGGCAGGCAAGGAAGAAGAGAGGCAGGCAAGGAAGAAGAGAGGCAGGCAAGGAAGAAGAGAGGCAAGCAAGGAAGAAGAGAGGCAGGCAAGGAAGAAGAGGCAGGCAAGGAAGAAGAGAGGCAGGCAAGGAAGAAGAGGCAGGCAAGGAAGAAGAGAGGCAGGCAAGGAAGAAGAGAGGCAGGCAAGGAAGAAGAGAGGCAGGCAAGGAAGAAGAGAGGCAGGCAAGGAAGAAGAGAGGCAAGCAAGGAAGAAGAGAGGCAGGCAAGGAAGAAGAGAGGCAGGCAAGGAAGAAGAGAGGCAGGCAAGGAAGAAGAGAGGCAGGCAAGGAAGAAGAGAGGCAGGCAAGGAAGAAGAGGCAGGCAAGGAAGAAGAGAGGCAGGCAAGGAAGAAGAGAGGCAGGCAAGGAAGAAGAGAGGCAGGCAAGGAAGAAGAGGCAGGCAAGGAAGAAGAGAGGCAGGCAAGGAAGAAGAGAGGCAGGCAAGGAAGAAGAGAGGCAGGCAAGGAAGAAGAGAGGCAGGCAAGGAAGAAGAGAGGCAGGCAAGGAAGAAGAGAGGCAGGCAAGGAAGAAGAGAGGCAGGCAAGGAAGAAGAGAGGCAAGCAAGGAAGAAGAGAGGCAGGCAAGGAAGAAGAGGCAGGCAAGGAAGAAGAGAGGCAGGCAAGGAAGAAGAGAGGCAGGCAAGGAAGAAGAGAGGCAGGCAAGGAAGAAGAGAGGCAGGCAAGGAAGAAGAGAGGCAAGCAAGGAAGAAGAGAGGCAGGCAAGGAAGAAGAGAGGCAGGCAAGGAAGAAGAGAGGCAGGCAAGGAAGAAGAGAGGCAGGCAAGGAAGAAGAGAGGCAGGCAAGGTTGAAGAGAGGCAGGCAAGGTTGAAGAGAGGCAGGCAAAGAAGAAGAGAGGCAGGCAAAGAAGAAGAGCAGTTGAGTAAAAAGAAGGGCAGGTGAGTAAAAAGCGAGGCAGGTGAGTAAAAAGCGAGGCAGTTCAGTCAAAAGCGAGGCAGGTGAGTAAAAAGCGAGGCAGGTGAGTAAAAAGCGAGGCAGGTGAGTAAAAAGCGAGGCAGGTGAGTAAAAAGCGAGGCAGGTGAGTAAAAAGCGAGGCAGGTGAGTAAAAAGCGAGGCAGGTGAGTAAAAAGCGAGGCAGGTGAGTAAAAAGCGAGGCAGGTGAGTAAAAAGCGAGGCAAGTGAGTAAAAAGAGGAGCAGGTGAGTAAAAAGAGGAGCAGGTGAGTAAAAAGAGGAGCAGGTGAGTAAAATGAGAGGCAGGTGAGTAAAAAGCGAGGCAGGTGAGTAAAAAGCGAGGCAGGTGAGTAAAAAGCGAGGCAAGTGAGTAAAACGAGGAGCAGGTGAGTAAAAAGAGGAGCAGCTGAGTAAAAAAAGGAGCAGGTGAGTAAAAAGAGGAGCAGGTGAGTAAAAAGAGGAGCAGGTGAGTAAGGAGGGAGACAGGCAAGTAAGAAAAAGGTAGACATTTATGAAGAAAGTAGACACATAAGAAGATATGTACATAGAAACAGGTGAATAATAAAAGGAGTAGGTGATGTGGTGATCCCAGCGGCAAGCCGCGGACCTCCACAAGACCTGAGAAAAGCTGCCTCCAGACTACAACCGCATCCGTTCCAGAGCACCTCCGGACCCGAAGCGCCTAGTCAACCAAACACGGGACCTGAGAGAAGCCGCCTCGCGACTATGAGAAAAGGTGCCCGTAAGCTACAACGGCTTCCTGCCTCCAGCACCACAGGCCCACAAACTCGCGACCAATCAGGTCTCACGCCCGGACTCAAGGCTTGCACTCGAGGCCTACATAAGGCGACCCCAACAAGGCTCGCGCTCACTCAAGCCCTCGTCCTCGTTCAAGTCACATCTCCAGCACCAGCCTCGTGTTCCGGCATCTAGCTTCCGAGATCGACTTTGTCTCTCGCGTACCTGCACCAAGCTCCGGAGACCGGCCCTGCCTATCGACGCCCCAAGGTGTTGCAAGGTCTTAAACCTAGTAGCGTCTTGACGCTTCAAGGTGTTTCAAAGCCTTAAAAAAAGTCACGTTGCAACGCCCCGCGCCGGCGTCGTCGGCCAAGCCGCTCTACGACATCTCTCGCCCGCTCCGGCCGGCTAGCCTCGCCGCAGCTACTTACCAGCTACCACGGTGAACCGCGTGGCGGCTGGGCCCGACCCAGCTGACTAGCCTCGTCTCGGCGCCCCGCTAGCACCAGCTAACCTGTTCGTAACAGTCGCACGACGTAGCACCAATCATCACGTCTCGCCGCTGCGTTCGTAAGTAGCGTCCTCGCGGACGTTACCCGCTATTGGTGCTTGTTCATTCATTACGTAATTCTCGAATAGGATTGTATTTCAATCATCACGTATTAGTACTATTCTCGCATAGGATTGTGTTTCAATCATTACGTCATTCCCGAATAGGATTGTGCTCCAATCATCACGTATTTGTGCTATTCTCGCATAGGATTGTGTTTCGATCATTACGTCATTCCCGAATAGGATTGTGCTTCAATCATCACGTATTTGTGTTATTCTCGAATAGGATTGTATTTCAATCATCACGTATTAGTACTATTCTCGCATAGGATTGTGTTTCAATCATTACGTCATTCCCGAATAGGATTGTGCTTCAATCATCACGTATTTGTGCTATTCTCGCATAGGATCGTGTTTCAATCATTACGTCATCCCCGAATAGGATTGTGCTTCAATCATCACGTATTTGTGCTATTCTCGCATAGGATTGTGTTTCAATTTATGTCATTCTCGAATAGGATTGTACTTCAATCACCACATATTTGTACTATTCTCACATAGGATTGTGTTTCAATCATTACGTACTTCTCGAATAGTATTGTATTTCAACCATCACGTATTAGTGCTGTGTTCCAATCATTACGTAATTTACAAGTAACGAACTGTGCTCATAGTAGTCACCGAGGGCCCTGTGTAATGGTCCGTGTTCCGTGTACCTAACAGTCACCAATATAATTACCGTGTTACCCCCGTGTTGTCCATATCCTGCCGAATACGGTTGTACCTCAGGCACTCGCTTCGGGCTATCCTATCACGAAAAAGATAGCTCAAAGTCTGCCCGAAGCGTGTTGCAGCCTGGGGGAGAACACTACAGTGAGTAAGAATAAGAGGCTCAGCCCTGACTTGGGGTGGAGGTGCTGGTAGTCATCGAAGTAGTCGTTGAGCGTGAGGCAGATGGTGCTGAGAGGCTCGGGGTCGCTGAGCCAGGCGGGGGTGAGCAGCGCGCTGAACTTGGGGGCCAGGTCCACTAGGGCCTCCTCCAGCAGCAGGTCGCACAGCTCCTGCTGCAGGCTCTGCACGGACACCGTTATATAAGGTCACGCTGCCTACAGTTGAGAGCTGTTCTTGTTTTTGTCGGTTAGAACACACCATAACGTACATTAGATTAGATTATTAGTTAGTTTGAGCCTCCCTATCCGAAACAAAGGCTATCCAAAGAGAGGAAGGAAGAAGGCACCATTTAGTATGGAGTTAAGGAAACGCAAAATCTATGCAAAAAGGGCATAGAAACAGAAAGCTAAGAAAGAAGTTCATGAAACAAGAAAAAGTTGAAGAAGAAGAAAGTAGTAGGTGCTGAAAAACAGGGCAGCAGTGAACCGAAAAAAAGATGGTCTGTAACAAAACAATAACCCATTCTATTTTAACAAAAAGAAAGCCTACCTAACCTTTAGCTCAGGCCCTCACATAGTCCCCCTGGGAGCGCTAATTCCCATAGACACAATAGTTGTATCCCCCTGAGGAGACCAAAACGTACATTCACGTTGCCTACAGTTGAGAGCGGTTTGTGTTCCTGTAGACAAATGCCTTACAATATCCTCTGGTAGACAAATACCCTAAAATATCCACTGGTAGACAAATGCCATACAATATCCTCTGGTAGAAAAATGTCCTACAATATCCTCTGGTAGAAAAATACCTTACAACATTCTCTGGTAGAAAAATACCTTACAACATTCTCTGGTAGAAAAATACCTTACAACATTCTCTGGTAGAAAAATACCTTACAACATTCTCTGGTAGAAAAATACCCTACAATATCCTCTGGTAGACAAATAACCTACAATATCCTCTGGTAGACAAATAACCTACAATATCCTCTGGTAGACAAATAACCTACAATATTCTCTGGTAGACAAATAACCTATAATATCCTCTGGTAGACAAATAACCTATAATATCCTCTGGTAGACAAATACCTCATAAATAACCTATAACATCTTCTGGGAGACAAATGCAGTAAATACCACACCTGGTACTGACAATGGTTAAGGTTTCTCTCATAAAAACGTACACACTGAACGTGACATACTTTCTTGAAGTCGTGGGGAAAGTATCGAGACAAGTGGTGAACAATTTTCAACGTTAAGTCGAATGAGCATTGAACAATCAGAATAAAAACATAATATCAACACACATGTCCAGTAACTTATTAAGCACTGCACCAAAAGCCTTGGGAGCAGTTCACATCTACTAGGTTATGATCAGACCAAAACAAGTTTGGACTATCGAGAGGTCTTTAAACGCCTCAAAATTTGAAAGAAGTTAAGTACTGACAATGTACTCATACAAATGACAATGTTAGTGCGAAATGCATTACAAATTACCCTGCCAGCAAAAAAAGAACATCCAATGACCAGTCACTGACGAAAAGATAAAAATTATCTAGTCAGAGTATCTTTGATGAAAATGACAGGGGAAACGAGACAACCAGTAACCCAGTAATTGGGTATAGGACAACAACTGACCCAGTCAGCTTCTATAGGGTAACAAATGACGCAGTCAGTTTGTACAGGGTAACAAATGACCCAGTAATTGGGTATAGGATAACAAATGACCCAGTAATTGAGTATAGAATTGACTAAGTATGGTGACCTGGTAGGACTTGGTGAGCGTAGTGAAGTTCGCAGCAAGTGCAGGAGGCGGGTTGTGCGAGGGAGGCGGCCGCCACAGCTGGACCACGTCACACAGCGCCTGACAGCTGTTGGCCAGCGCGATCATGTACGTCGTGAAGTACTGGATCTGAGGCAGCAACGGCACTAGTGGCTTCACACGCTATATTTGTCAGGGACCTCTACATGTTCATGCCAAGCTTGTCATTAAAAAATAAACAAGAACACATAGAGCACTCTCCAAAAAAACCCTCATAAAACACCTTTAAATAGACATTCAAACCTCCCAAAATAACAACCAAGCCCTCCAGAAATCCCCTCATAAATTCTAAGAAAGCCCATCACTGAAGCGTTTTTGATGTGTTTTCATTTTTGGGTGCTCATTTGATTTCTTACGTTAAGCTATACTCCAAGTCAACATTGAAAAAATAGAAGGCAATTTCTTATGTAACAAATTCGGGGCACTTGCGATCCTACACAAGAGCATCAAGATCGAGCAGCTCACCTGAGAGCGGTCGGCGAAGTAGGAGTCCCGGTAGGCCATGATGGCAGCTCTGTAGCGCTCTGCGAACACCTTCAGCTGCTGCAGCGAGCACAGGATAACCTCGTGGCTCACCATCGGACTGAAGGCACCAGAGACATCACACAGAGTTGAGCCAAAATCCCTCATCACACTGACAGAGCTATGACATCGGACTGAAGGAACTCCTGAGATCATCACTCCCGCATGACACGGACAGAGATGATGACAACTACCAGCTTGATGCTACCTGAATTTATATTCGTCATTTTCACTGCACATACTCCTTAACCATTATTTCTGATCGACTGCAATTAAAACTCAGAGGAGAAAACTATTTTAATATTACTAAATATATCATCAACAAAACAATGAGCACATATGTAATTGACAATCATAAATAAACCTTAACTGTTCACTGCCTGCGCACTGCACTCATCTCCTGGCAACCAACGGAGACTCGCAGCCTATCTCAGCCGTTCACTGACTGCTTGCCTGCCTGCCTGCCTGCCTGCACTCATCCCATCGCTGCGTGGTTACCGTAGCCGAGTGGTTAAGAACGCGCCCTTCACGGCAGTTCAAATCCCGAGAGTGCCGCACGGTGATTCTCGCCATTAGGAAAAGGGAGAAATCAACCACAATTCCCCACTCCACCTTTGGAAATAGGTACCAGCTTGACCGGGAGTAACCGTAATTGCGTCTTGGTGTTAGTTATAAGGCATTTGAAAAAACAATGTACAAGATGATATGTATCAGGCTTGATTGATTGGAATAAAACATCCTTTCCTGCTAACAGAGACATGCAACCTGCCTCACCTGATGGTATTGGCCACGTCAATGTTCTGCTGCACCATCTGGTGCAGGAGGTGGGGCAGCTCGGTCTTGTAGCAACCATCCTTGTCAGTGTCGGGCGGTTGATCTTTGCGCCATTCTTTGCTCTCGAGCTCGAGTGCCTTGCTCAGCCAAGCCTCGTAGTTGCTGCGCACGTTCTGCCACACCAAGCTCAGAGTTAGCAACGTAGTGAATGTCTTCTACGGTTGGTTGCTTAATTTTTTCCCAAGGCTGGAGTGTGTGATATTTTGGCATTAAGTAGCAACAATATAGTAGAGTTTATGTTTTCAACGGTTGCCTTTTTCAAGGAAGAAGTGTATGACATTTCGGCATCAGTTAGCAATGATATAGTATTGAATGCCTTTAATGGTTGCCTCTTTCAGGACAGGAGTGCCTAACACTTTGACACCAGTACCAAGGTCTTCTATCTGCCTATGCCCTAATGTTTGAATGTCCACAATGAATCTCCACGTGTATTTGACAAGGTTCCTTCTGTTTCATCAACTGTGAAATTTAAAGATAGAATTTGGGGTGTATTTTATGGACATACAACCCCTGAACACAAAAATACAACACAAGATGATGAACAGAAAGTAACACATTAAATAATTCAACAACATGCTAAAAAACGCTCACCGCGTCGCTGGCGTTATCAATACTCTGCTTCACCAATACTTTCCAGCTTTTTCTGTACTTCGTCATAGTACCCATGAGCACTTTCTCATAGCCAAGTCTTCAACACACAACCGAGGGCAAAAAGAGAAAAATTCTACCTGAAGCTGGAAAGGCTCCAACCCAAATTTAAGTGCACACAGAGCGATCAATACAGACATTTTTCCCTTGTTGTTTTGCCTGCTAACTTTTCCGCCATATAGGAAGCAGTAAGAGGAAGGTGCTTAATTTGTACTGATTCACATTCAAGTACTTGATTCAAGGTTGACTCACATTCAAGTACTTGATTCAAGATTGACTCACATTCAAGAACTTGATTCAAGATTGACTCACATTCAAGAACTTGATTCAAGAGTCACTCACATTCAAGTACTTGATTCAAGAGTCACTCACATTCAAATGGTGGTACTGGCCACACCTATTGGCTATTCAAGACAGACTCACATTCAAGTACTTCTTGATGAGTCCCTCGAGCACCTTCTGCTCGAGGAGCGGTGGGAGGGCGGCGACGTTGAGGCCGAGGGAGGGGTGGCCCATGAGTTCGGGCCCCAGGTATGTGTTGAGCACCCACGACAGCAGCGTCACGAACTCGTTGTCCTCCAGCCCACTCTCCACCGTCTCCAGCAGCTGACAACAGATTAAGATAAGATTTAATATTAGTTTAAGCCTCTCTAACCACTAGAAAAAAGTGTTGAGGAGAGGAAAGTAGGAAGGCACCATTTAATACGGAGATAAGGCAACGTGGAATCTATGCAGAAGGGGCATAGAAACGGTAAGTTAAGAAAGAAGTTCATGAAACAAGACATTAAAGTTGAAAATGCCAGTAGTAGGTGCTGAAAAACAAGATAGCAGTGAAGTGAAAAAAAAGGTGGTCCTTAAAATAACAAAAAAAAATTTTATTTCACCAAAAGCAAAGGCTACCTGACTCTCAGTTCAGGCCCTCACACATCTCCCCCTGGTAGTGCTAACAGCTGAAAACATGTAAAGAGCTAGCTTTCAACGTGTAAAGTCGACCCAAGAGCTATACATTATCTTTTGCAAACCTCAACTTAAACAGACATATATTAGTCCCAATTAGTCACAACTCCATTGTTGTTCTGCATTTCCTTCCATTCTAAGCTTGTTGTAATTTGTGAGCTTAATACCAGCTCTTAACCCTTTAACGCCCAAGTGGACTGTACGGTCCTCTTTCAAAAATAACAATAATATATTGTATTTCTTATTCAATTTGTTCACTAATGTGTCCTTTGAACTTCACTGCCAAGTGGCAGTTCCTTCCACATCTTGATAACAGTGACTACCTAATGCCAGTGTCGGTTTAGTGATAGTAGTTGTGATAACGGTTATATGAGTATAAAAATATGGGCGTTAAAGGGTTAATTTTATTGAATTGAGCAAAGAAAAGTGAGTTTTGCATAAAGTTAGAATGCACAATACGGTCACAAATTGCCAGCTATGGTATTTTGTTGACCGTGACAACCTGTGAAGCTTGGAAGGCTAGCAGCCCTTCAACTGAAATATTAACTTAGCAGCAATAACAAATTACCAAAAATATAAGTGAAGCCACTCACCAATTTTGGATCGGCTGGCACCGATAGTAACACAGCTGGAAAGTTAAACACTGCAGTTTAGGACATAAGTCGCTCAACTAGTCAAGTGGTTGCGCTGAACGTGAATCAAATATACTACACATTCATGCGCTCAATGCTAGACTTCATAACTTCAGATTAATGCTACGCAGAACATCCTTCAAAAAAGGTAATCTGAAAAACGAGCAAGTTTCTGCAGTGAATTCGAATCAGAAACTTACAACAGCAGGCCAATCAAATTTGACCGTTTACATAACTAGTTTATCATTCCTTAGTTTTTTGAGAAAGTTTTTCTTCAATATTGTGAGGCCAGTCTAAAAAATGTAGTACTCACGTGGTTGGCCAGGGCGTTGTGGTACATGGCAATGCTTCCACAATATCATGGCATCAACAGACCAATAGGGAGGCAGGACTCACGTGGTTGGCCAGGGCGTTGTGGTACATGGCAATGAAGGTGTTCACAATATCATAATGAGGAGGGAAACATGGCACGCACAGGCCCTTCACAACGCGCAGATCTTCCAACACCAGCAGCCGTATAACCTGCATGAACAGCACATACACACAGTGTATGTTGAGTCTGAGTAACATCCTCTAGCTACAATTAAACCAAAAACAAGCATTATGCTCGTCAAAATTGCATGAATAAAGTTTTTTTACCGTTCTTCTGAAATTAGAAGCATCGTATGACCACAAAGGAAGTTGATGACAAGTATAACAGTTGTACGAACAGTACAGAAGTTTTGGCTGAAAATCTTCAAGAATCTTTTAATACATATGTGATTTTCACAAAAATTTATCCTACCAGCACCTCATGTAAGCGCTGAGTAAACAACAAGATTAGAGAAATTAACCACAATTAATTAAAGCAAGAAATTAAACGGTAGGTACTTAAGGGGACACGCAAACCAACTCCTGCTGTGCCTAGTTCTTTTCACTGTAAAATATGAAGAACACATACAGATTAGATTAGTTGTTAGATGTAGCCTCCCTACCCGCAGCAACAAATGCAATCAAAAGAGAGGAAGGAAGAAAGCACCATTTAGTATGGAGTTAAGGGAATGTGGAAACTATGAAGAAAGGGCATAGAAACAGTAAGATGAGAAATAAGTTCATGAAACAAGATCAAAATTGAAGAAGAAAGTAGTAGGTGCTGAAAAAAAACAGGACAGCAGTGAACCGAAAAAGATGGTCCGTAACAAAACAAAAACCTATGTAATTTTAACAAAAAGAAAGCCTACCCAACCTTTAGCTCGGGCCCTCACATTGTCCCCCTGGGCGCGCTAATTCTCATAGATACAATAGCTGTATCCCCTTGAGGGGAAGAACACATACAACAGCATATAATGACAAAAAGGTGTATATAAATACAGTACACTTCAGTCGTTACCGAGATCCTGATTAATCAATGGATAACTATTGGAAATACAGAAAATAAGCTAGACAAAATTAAAAGTTGACCCTTTAACGTCAGAATTCTGCATTCATATTACCGTTATCACAACTACTATCATTCAACTTGCACCAGCATTAAGCAGTCACCAATATCAGAATGAGGAAGGAACTGCAACTCGACAATAAACTTCGAAAAACACATTGAGGCACAAATTTTACTAGGAACAAAATATATTAAGAGCTGTTCACGAAAGTTGATTATGAAATACACTTTGACGGTACAGGGTTACAAGAAATTCACAACAAGGAAGTGACTGCCACTCAACAATGAACTTTAAAGAACGCATTAAGGCACAAATTTCACCAGGAACAAAATATATTAGAGCTGTTCATCAAAGTGGATTTTGAAATCCCCTATAAGGGTAAAAGGAAAAGGTACCTCAAGGTGCCGTATGAGCCAGCTCTTGTTGGTGTCCCGATCCTCGAACTGGTTCGCTTCGATCCTGACCATGACGGAGCCTTCGAGGACGGACATGGCCTTCTCCCTCCACTTCTTGGGACGGCCTTCGGGTAGGAATCCGCTGCTTTTCTCGCGCTGCACAAAAGATGAAGGCGGCCAGGGTAATTGGAGTAATATAACTTGAGATGCTCCAAAAAATTGAAGAAAATGTTCCAATTTGAACGGAAAAATACAGCTGTTAAACAATACCCAAGAAGTGAACTAGGTGGAATATTACTTGCTTGACATAATGTAAGTGTCCAGGGATGTTTATTTACTATACAAGCTTAAGCTAAACACCAACACACACCTCCTATTACCCGCCAGACATTGCGTAAGTGTCCAGGGATGTTCATTTACTATACAAGCCAAAGCTAAACAGCAAGACACACCTGCAGCGCATACATGTCTGCCCGCTCCTCACGCTCAACAATACGCAGTGCGGTGACCAGCTGAGCAGGCTCCTTGCGTACGGTGTTCAGCGCCCGCTGCAGCACCACCCACACCTGCTTGCCTGCACACCATCAGTCAAATACAGATTAAAGCACTGTAAAGACTAGAGTTGACACAAAGCCACATAAGAAAATAGCTGAAGTTGACATAGAAAACACCTAAAAAATGCAAAAAAACTGATTACGTGGGTGGAATATTTCAATTTGCATATTTTTTAATGCCATTGCTAGGACTACACCATTGCCAAAAAGCCACACAACATAATAGCTGGAGTTGACATAGCATACCCCTAAAAAATGTAAAAAAAAACCATGGAATACTTGAGTGGAGTAGTTAAATTTTTATGTTTTTTCAATGCAAGCCCTAATAAGGAGTGAGTTACACATTTGTGGAGGCATCGTTCAAGATTGAAGAGTAGTAGTAGTAGTATTTGCATTGATTTGCTAGCGCTTCAGTAATTCGTACTATATCGCGCCGTAGATCTCACAGTTTAAAATACAGAATTCACATCGTTACACAAAAGCACACTATATAAATGTTGTTCAAAGTTTGTCACAATCACCATCATGGAAAACACAACAGCAGCCATCACAAAGACCGCTTCAATTGCCACCCACATCATTGTCATTTTATAAGAGTCCTAGTTGATCTTTGAAGAGATCATCTACAGAGCGACGCACAATCCGCGAACACAGGACAGCCAAAAAACCCCGTAGGGGATTTCAGCTGCCCACCCATTGATGACTGGGCGCCTTACCCATGCTGAAATCCCCAGAGGCATCTACGCAGCGCACCCGGCCATATTGTAGTTTAGTCATCCACATCTCAGACGTGAAAAAGTTGATTACGCTGTCCCTTTCCTGGCTAAATTTGAGACATCAAGTCGCACTTCTCTAGAAACATTTTAAGCGCCGTCACACTGAAAGCTGAACGCTCGATTTCCTTGAGCATTCCGATCATTACATCCTCATCAGGACCTCGCAGTCTTGGGAAACACACATTCCTGGCAGCAGCATACCGGGGGCACTCAACAAGAAAGTGTTTGACAGTCAGAGGAACGCGGCACCGCTCACATCGAGGCTGCGGCTGTCGCTCCATCAAGTGCCCGTGCGTCAAACGAGTGTGGCCAATACGAAGGCGTCAGAGTATCACCTCCATCCGACGAGGGCGACAACTAGACGATGTCCACTCACGTACGGTGGGTTTTATAATTCTTAATTTATTGTTAATTGTTCTATCCCACTCCTGTTGCCACAAGCTTCTCACTGCAGCCTTTATCCGAGGGTAGTAGTCTCGGAACGGGACCATCGAGTTCAGCGTCTCCTCGTTTGTCTCCGCAGCCCGTTTAGCCTCATGGTCAGCTCGCTCATTGCCCGATACTTAAAACCAAGAGTCTTAAAATGCTTGAATTAGCGAGGCTAGCACTGCATCGACATTATTCCCTCACCGGGTGATGATACACTTAAATTTCAAAGCATGTAATTCGCAAAACGCCTCAGTACATACAGGAGCATACAGACTTATGGCCGCTATGTCCATTGCCGTCTCATGGAGGTCACTGGCTAGCTCAACTATGGAGAGCATAGGCTACTTCAATCAGTAAAAAGCATAAGCAAATATGTTTGGATAACAATTTTATGTGTTTTAAAGTGCCGTGTTTTAAACATTCTTTTCGGATTCCATAACATGTACCTGCACGTCTAATTCACCTACCTAAATATCTGGCATTGTTTTTAAATACACTAAAAAATATCTACAAGTGATGTAAGTTCATCAGTGGTTCTTTCGTGGCAAAACAGATTAAGGCCAGATATTTACCTATCCATGCAAAATCATGATCTGAGCTGTTGCTCTGATTCCGCCAAAGGGCTCCATTCCTTTGCTTGTGTTACCACCCGGTTGACAGTACACACGTTTCCAGGCTGTCAACCCCTGACTTGTGTTGCCATCTGGTATAAAGTATACACGTTCCCTGGTTGTCAACTCCTTGTATTGCCTTCTGGTATACAGTATACGCGTTCCCTGGTTGTCAACTCCTTGTATTGCCATCTGGTATACTGTATACATGTTTCTTCATTTTCATCCCTTGCTTTTGTTGCCATCTGGTATACTGTATACATGATCCTTGGTGGTAAACACCTGGTTTGTGTTGCCATCTGGTATACTATATACATGATCCTTGGTTGTCAACCCCTTGTTTGTGTTACCATCTGGTTTACAGTATACATGTTCCCTGCCTCTCAACCCCTTGCTCGTGTTCCCATCCAGTATACGTGTCCCCTGGGTGTTACACACAAACCCAGGTCCACGGAGAGCTTGTTGACGTCAGCAAAATATTCTGTGAGCATCTTGGTGTCGTTGGGGTTCTGGTGAGGCAGTTTGTGCAGCTCAAACAGCAGGTCATCTCGACTGTTCTCCAAGTCCATGAGGCACTGAGGGGAAATAATTCAAGTCTTACCACGTGACTGCAATACGACCCATCGATGGATCGTGCTCAAGTTTTTCCTGCTGCAAAATGACCCATTGATGGGTCGTTTGAAAAGTTTCAACAATCTTTTAAAATTAATGATATTTAATGGACACAGATAATGTTTGGTGTTTATAAAATTGCTAACAATTTTCAAATTTAAATTTACGTTAAAAATATAAACTTCAGTTTAACACATTGCAGTCAACATTTTAATGAAGCTCAGGGTCTATGTCACATAATATACTATTTTTTTGAAGACAAAAAATTATACATAAACTATGAATTTTTCAAGCGTTGACTATGCCTATTGAAAACTACACTGAATTGATGCCTAAAACTCAATTATTGTAACAGTTAACATGATATGCAATACACATGTACATTTATCTTCTAAAGATAATTATTTGCATTCATTTGGATAAACTTTTATAAATATCAACTATCTGGGAAAAGTATTTTTCACTGCACCTTTAAAGGCCTTCCACACTATGTTTTTGAATAGAGTTGTATACCATAAATCAGCAAATTATAAGTGGACATCACATGAAATTTATGCTTCAAGGGAAATATTTAAAAACAATAACTGCACAGAACCACTTGAAGGAAATCACTTCATGAACAACCAAGGAATAACAAAAGAATATCAACAACCAAGGAATAACGACAGAATGAAGCGCACCAGCACACACCTGATGAGCATACAGCAAGTTGTTGTCAGCAATGAGCTTCTGCGTCTTCTCGATGCTCTCTGGGACCGTGAAGATGTGCTTGAGGTTCTCAGTGGCAGCCAAATACTGGGAGTAGCGCACGTACTCCTCCCTCAGGTCGCTCATGGTATCACCCAGGCCTCCCACACCGGCCAGCAGCTTCTCGACCTCTACTTGTCTGCCCAGAACACAACAGTGATAGCATGCTAATACAAACTGACTAACAAAGAGTAGAATTGAATGCAACAATTTATGAAAGCATAGGTTGTTTCTAGCAGCTAAATGAACATTTTAAGTACTATTTATTGCAGCCTTATCATTTGCTGTGAGTAAACATAAACCAATTCAAATGGAAAAAGATGTGCACATGAAATATATTCATGCATCTGCAGAATTAGACTCAATATTCTATGGCACTCTGGTATAATCTCTGTGCTAACAGACCTGTAAAGCTACCTCTGAACAGATTATGGATGTCAAAGAAGATGAAAGTTTTAGGAGTATTCTCTCACACTAAATCCCCACACTCAAGAATGACAAATACACAATATGTGGTGTATTTAAAAAATATCTCAACAAGCATCATCTACAGAGAAGAAAATACATTCTTAACATTCATTGAAATTTTGCAGCCCATTCATCAGAATAATCAAGCCCTATTATTATTTTTTGTACTAAGGAGTTGCTTAAAAAATTAACGTATGGGACAAACGCATCTCCCACATTGAGTTTCAAGATACTAAAATGAGAGTTCCAAAAGTTTTTTACCAAAATACTGTAGAACTGATTTGCAATTGCACACAGTGATACAAAAAAATTCAATTTACTATGCTTCATTAAGTGTGCATCCCCATTGTAATGCTTCTATTTCGTTGATTTTTAAAAATGCTAAAAATGAACTTGAATAAGACTAATGTAATGGGAGCAACTCCTAAGCTACTCGTAAATGCAATGCACAAAACATGTTTCACTGTGTGTAGAGATACCTGTTTAAGAGAACATTCAAGCATTCCAATTGAAAGCAAAAGTCTCAATGACAGCAGTTTTAAAAACAAAATCAATATGAAATGAAACACAGCTCAATCAAGCATTGAGTTTGAACTGAAGCAACTGCTAAAGAGTTGCACAACGTTTTAAAGAGTCAAGTCAACCCACAACTAATACATTATCTTTAGCAAACCTCAACTTGAACATGAATATTAATAATAACTCCAATCCGTTATTTTTATGTAAAATAACCAGAATCAATTTTTTTTATTCAAATGGAGTTTCACGAAAGATTATATTGTACTACTTGGCTATCAAAAATGAAGAGCAAATGAGAAACAAACTTTTGCTTCACTTCACGCAGGTCCTCGAGTGCAGTCTGCAGCTGAGTGAGGCCTGTCCTCACGCCATCCAGCTGGCTCTGCATTGCAGTCTTCAGCATGGCCTCCACAGATGCCTGAAGATGATACCTCAACTTGAATACTAGTCTTGATAACATATAGAAGTACTCAAACTGATTAGCAACTCAGCTTTTATTTTAAAATAATTTTAAATTTCCAGTTTAGCAGCCTGAGCCAAGTTTCAAGTCAGTGTTGCAGGAACCAAGCCTCAAAATGGCCATTAGTGTAGATGCCATTGAAACCAACATGTAAATTTATGAATATGTTCACCTATGTATTCATGGTGAGCAACAGATGTGCAAAAGATATCTATGAGATATTTCTCAGGGTCTGGCACCTAAGAAATCAATTGAGCTCAAAATATCTCTGAAGCTTCAACTGTAGCTGAGGAAACTTTGTATACAAAGACATAAGAATATTCACTGCCAAACAGACAGCCACATCACTCCCTTACTCCAGTTAGAAGCCTTAACCTTTTATTGAGGAATTAAGAGAAATTATCTACTAACTTTATATCTTGACACTTGTAAAACAATATAGCAGTGAATAGAACATACTGTATGTTGAGAATCCTATTCCTGAAAAATTACCTATTATAACAACTCGTTCCAAGATTCCTGCCCCTGAAGTATTGGGATATCAAACCTTTTTCCTCGTAGTTCTTCTTCTGTACTGGTCAACTTTATGGAGCTGGTCAGGTCGCTGCAACATGTTGGCAACAAAAATCTTGGCCTGCTGTATAGCACATTTTTCTGCAGCCTCAACCTCTTTGTTAGCAGAGCTGGCATCCTTAACTGCCTCTCCTGATCCACCAGCAACACTGCCTGTACGAGAAAATAAAATATAAGTTGTATTGCTAAAGAGCTTATCTGGAATTTAAATACCTATCTAGAAATGAATAATTGTCAATCAATCATACACAGTAATTCAATTTTCTGAGTAACATCACAGCAAACACTTGAGCTGATTACTAGTGAAAATTAAAATTATGAAAAACATTCTGCTGCTAATAAGCCCAACATAAAAACTTACATGCAATGCAACTGCACTCTTTGAAAAAATATATATATATATACATACATTTGCAGTGCATTCACATACTGTGTGATTGTATTTATGTTTATTTCCAATGAATTTACACTAGTTGACAATATACTTATATTTGCTGGTAATTTTTGCACTTTATGACAGCCCATTCAAAGTCTACACTTACAAATACAGAATAGACAATCTAAATTTTTGTAGCTCTTCCAATTCATGAATGAAAGATTTTTGTAATATATATATATATATATATATTAATTTATATTAATATAACATAAAACAATTCTTTAGTTTGTACAAACTTCAGTTTTGTAAAATGTGTTAACCAACAGTTTCCAAATATAATTCAGCATTAATTTATCTCAGAGCTTATAACTCAAAAAATCAAACTTTATTTATAAAGAAAACTAAAAAAAGTAATTTTTAAAAATAATTTTTGAAAGTAGCTAACTATGAATAAGACATAACTTTAAAACAGAAAATAAATTTTCTTACCAGCAACTTTAGCTGCTTCACCAAGTACAGCAACAAGGCCACTGCTTTCCATGATATAAAAATTTGACAGAAAAGAAGCTCAATGCCTTATGTACGTCAGTGAAAACTGAGGAGAAGATTCATGAGAATTGGCTTCAAGCCAGCTAAGGCTTTGAAGATTGCTTAGCTATAAGCAATGCATTTTACTCATGCAGTTGGAGGAATTTGATAACCTAGCTATCAGTAGCAACCTGGAAAAAAACAATCTTTGACCCCAAATTATAAGCTCATACTATTGAATAAAGAAGCAATGTTACTTCTCTTATTGCTTCTATTATGGAACTAGAGGTTAAGCTTTACATAAATTTATATCATTTCAAGTGAACAATTCAGGAGCAGATATTTATCAATGCAGTTGTTTACGTAAAAATTTTTAGTGAATGTTTACGACATAACACTAATCAATTTTCATTAATTTGTTGCTTCTATTGTTCTAATGAGATCAAAATAAACAACTTTTCTTCCAAACACTTTTTGTCATAAATAAGTATTTAACAAGTTACAGCAGTGATGTAACATTACACAACTAATCTAACCTAACCCAATCTAAACCAACTTAATGTTTATTTAAGCCCATTAGAGCAGTCAGAACAGATATTCTATTGGAGTCTCCTCCTCAATATCCGGCTTGAGAGACTAGAAACGCAGTAATTAAACTATGGGTATAACTTGTAAATCAATCATTTATGATGGAAAGTGCATAGAAGAAAGGTTGTTTATTTCAATCTCATTATGATTATAATAGCAACAAAAATTGGAAAATTGTCCTATAGTAAACAATTACCAAATTTTTTGAAAGAACATGAGAAAATCATTTGGTTAATGTTAAGGAGATGCAACTAATCGATTTTCAAAAATTTGTTGCCTACATCATGGTAATTATATCAAAATAAGCAACTTTTTGTCTATGCACTTTTTGGGGCAAATGAGTAGTTAACGAGTTATAGTGATATGTTAATTTTTGTCTTTGATGATGGATGCACTCAAATAAACAGCTACTAATCAATTTTCAAATTTTTGTTGCCTAAATCATGGTAATAATGTCAAAATAAACTACTTTTCTCCTATATTTTTTTGCGACATATGAGTATTTTACGAGTTAGAGCGGTAGGTTTAGGTGTTGCGCGATTAAGCTGTTAAGAGTACGTTTGGGTACTTTGTAATTCATTATTAGCCCACCCCGCGGAGCCTGAACCTACTTTCAAGATCTTTTAGTTAATAACACAATAAAGTTTATCACCCAAAATAACAAATTATAGCAGTATGTTAATTTGTGTCTTAGATGGCGGAAACGCGCTCGATCATTTGAGCGAGTGAGAAGGGAAAGTCCATTGTAGTGTTGCCTTGCAACGCGATTGATAAATTGCTTCCCGCTTCAAGCACTAAAGTTGCAGTAAGTGATTTACCGCTATAACTTCAAAAAACTCATTTGCCCCAAAAAGTGCATGAATGAAAAGTTGTTCATTTCTAGGTGATTACCATCATATGGGCAACAAAATTTCAAAAATCAATTAGTTGCACCACCTTAACATTAACAAATTATTTGCAACAAAGTTTTACTATAGATCAAAAGATTTTTACTGAATTAAAACCAAAATTAAACAATATAAAGAGTTTTCAAGTATATAACAGTATGCTAGTAGTCTTTGATTTTAGGCTTTGCACTGGCCACAAAAGAAAACATAGCAATGTGATAATAATGTGCTCTCCGTGGCACAGCGGTTAAGGGATCGGACTTGCATGCTGGAAGTCGCGGGTTCGTTCCCAGCGCTGGCGCGGAGATTTTCCCCGTTGGGTATAAGGGAAAGCTCAAGCACAATACCCCACTCAACCCAGGTGTCGGAAATGGGTACCGGCTTTACAGGGGAACCGTCATGGTGTCCTATATATAGGGTTAGTTATAAAAAATTTGAAAAACCAATGCTAAGATAATATGTATCAGGCTTGATTGGAAATAAAGCATCCCAAAGATGCTGATGTTAACCTAACCTTTAATGATGAAGGCATCTACAGATGCTTTATTCCCAATCAAGCCTGATACATATCACCTTGTACATTGGATTTTCAAATGCCTTATAACTAACGCCAGGACGCCATGACGCTTTCCCCCGGTCAAGACCGGTACCCATTTCAGACACCTGGGTAGAGTGGGATATTGTGCTTGGAATTTTTCTCCTATACCCAACAGAGAAAATCGCCACCGCCAGCGCAGAGTTTCGAATCTGGGTCTCTACCGCACAGCGGCAGAACCTCTAGCACATGGCTATCGCGAGCACATTAGTCATTACTTAAGCTACTGCAATTTCTTTCAACTAACAGTTACATGCTCAATTCAATACTCCATAACCAATGTTAATGTTTTGAAACCCTAAAAGTACATTTTTTTTAATAAAAACTCTCTAAAATGCATAGCCTTCAACATAGCAAACCTAATTGTGGTATACTTAACAGTAGCCCTTTCAAGATTCCATAGATGGACCTTCATTTTTCAAGCTAAACTATTTTTTGAATCAAGTATCGATGAAACACAGATAGCAGATCTCTCTTGAATTTTTACAGTAAAGTAATTAATATACTAATTTTGTTAGAGTTTTTATCAGAAATTTTCATATTTCAAATTTTAACTGTTTCTAAGAACTTTATTTGCATGGCTTTACAATAGCCTTATCAATACATTAAACTATAATTTGGCATAATTTCAAACCATAAAATTTATATGTTTATTATTTTCATGTTTTTTCATTGGTTTACGTAATTTCACTAAATTTAATTGACATTTTTGCAGAAGTTCTTCCTTTTCTAAACAGAACAGTATTCTTTACTAGGGTATAATCGTCAGTATACTTTACTGGGGTTTGATCAAGCGCAAGCCGGAGTGCCACTTGAGTCTTCATGCTTCTGCACGACTCAAATTATTGGTGAACTTGAACTTGAACTTGAACTTGAGGGCCGACAGTGTCGGGGCCTTTGTAACGGCCTACAATTCCCTCCACAATTTTCACACAGAGTTCAGCGCCTGGTACCAGACTTGTCCACTAAACTACTCAGGATCTACGATCCTTGTCACAAGCCTCCATTGGAAGGCATCACCGGGACAACCAGTGTGTCAAAACACCATCCCCCGGCACATTGGGTCATTACAGCCCATTCTGCCAGACTGGCTCATTCCAGTCACTGTCTCTTACTCCAGGCATGCACAAGAAACACTTTCATAGCCTCAGTGATACTCGCATTACACTCCTGATCCAATCCAGCAAGACAGCTCATACCGCAATCATCTTCAGCACATCTGGCATTCCATTCATTCTTTCCATACTGCTCAGACAACACATTCATTAAACTCTCTCTCTCTTGCTCATACTTACTACATTCCAGCACAAAATGCTCAATTGTTTCCTCTACTCCACCATTACACTGCTGACATAATCTGTTATTATTCTCATTCCATCTCCATGTACGTCTGTTCACACTCAATGACTTACATCTCACAGCAAACAAGAGTTGACTTCCAAAACTACCATCATAGAACAGCTCAAACTTAGGTGCTTTCTTTTTCATATACCAGTTAAGTGTAGGCTTCCGCATCATGCTAAGCTTCCACTTATTCAATCCATACTCTTTTGTTTGTCTCTCAATCTCTTTCTTCCACCTCTTGCAGTCCCACTCAGGCCCTACACCTCCAACATTTATTAAACTCCAGTCATCCACAGGTCTCCCAATTCTAACATGAATAATCTTTTGCATACTGAGTTTCCTTGCATGACCCCAACATACTTTCTCCCAATAGCTTACACTCAGATTCCATTCAAAGATTTGCCTTACCCACCTGCTATTCTGCATTCTTTCAATTCTCACCTTATAATTCAGCACAGCTTTCATCATTCTTTCTGAAAATAGGCTCCACCCTAGGTCACCTCTAATGGCTTCTATAGCTGTCCATTTTGGAGCACCCAATGCTACACGTCCTACCTTATTTTGTATCACATCCAGCTTTTCAAGATCACTACCATTCCAAGCAAGAGCACTCATACCATACATGACACTAGGTACAGCAACATACTTCCACATTCCTCTCACACATTCGTACTTGTTTGCTCTGTATCTGGCCACACTACCTAACCGTCCACTCCACTGCATTGCTTTAGCCACTTTCTCACCTTTAGTTCTAGTACATCCATCTTCACTTATCATACAACCTAGATATTTGTATTCTTTTGTTCTACCTATTCTAATTTCTCCAATATTCCACAGTCTGTCTCTATCAGTCTCATCACTATTTAAAACCATGACCTTACTTTTATCTGCACCAAAGTTCATCTTGAAATCTGTACTATATCCATTCACAATGTCAAGCATCCTTTGTAGTTCATGACCACATTCACTAACCACAACCACATCATCAGCATACAACAAACAGCTCAGTCTCTCATTACCAACTTTCAGTCCTAAACCACTCCCTCTCAGTCGAACTGCTAATTCTTCTGTGTACAATCCAAACAACAGGGGGGACAGAGTACAGCCCTGTCTCACTCCTCTAACACTCCTCACTTGCCCTGTTTCCAAATTTCCTAACCTGTAGATAGCACTTGTGTTCTCATACAGACTCTGTACAATGTTCACTATTTTTCTGCTAAAACCAACTTTTCTCAAAATTTCAAACAGCCTAACCCGATCCACTCTGTCATACGCCTTTTCAATATCCAGGAATGCTAAATATACCTTCTTATTATCCTTCTTCATTCGCTCAATTATTTCACTCACTACAAACAGATTATCCTCCCCACGTCTATCTTGCCTAAAACCATTCTGTTCTTCTCCCAGGACTCCTAATTCCTCAACTAAGTTTTTCATTCTCTCATTCAAAATACCACAAAAGATCTTACATACGGTGTCACCCAGTGCAATTGGCCTGTAATTTTTAAGTTCTTTCATACTCTTATGTCCACCCTTATGCAACAGAACTACATTACACTTGTTCCAGTCATCCGGTACTCTTTCACTCTTCCATATCTCATCAAATAAACATTTCAACATACTGACTACACTCTCTCCTCCACATTTATAGAACTCATATGGTATCTTATCAGGGCCACATGCCTTTCCATTTTTCACTTTCTTCAAAAAACTTACAATCTCTTCACAAGTGATTTCGTCTTCCATTTGCAGTTCATGTTCATCTATCAGAAAATTTATCGGTTCATCATCTGTAACCTGCTCATTCATTCCACCAATGTCCTCCCAGTATTCTTCAACTGCTTTCACCATTTGCATCCTATCTTGCACACTGCAACCATTGACTACTAATTCATCAACTTGAACTTCACTACCTCTATCATTACCTTGTATAAACCTATACCAATCTTTTATTCCATCTGGACCTTTCTTTCTTAGATTTTCAACTTGGTGTCTCTCTTCTTTAACCCTAGCCTCATTGATCATTCTCTTTACTTTCTTCTGCTGGTCCTTGTACTCATTCCATACACTTCGCCATTCATCCTCAGTAATTCTGCGTCTTTCATACATTTTCCTCATACAGCGTTGTTTTTTATTTAAAGTCTTCCTTCTCATTCGTTCTTCCTTTATCTCACTCGTAAACCACCTAGCATTTCCTGTTCTTTTCCTGCATTTCATTCTACCAATCTTTTGCTCTGCCACATCATACAAGGTTCTTGCAATCTCCTTATTTAGGTCAATTACATTTCCACACCTGTTCCAGTTACATCTACTCAATTCATTTCTAAATTCTTCCCAGTTTGCCATTTTAATACGCCAATTTTCACTTACTCTGCTGGCCTTCTGCATTGACTCCTTTCCACCCCAATTATATTCTAGTACAAGCATTTTATGGTCACTATCAATATCAAAATCATCTTCATCTACAAACATTTTTTTGACACACGCTCTAGCTCTACTATTCACTATCATATAATCAATTGCAGATTTACATATAATTTATACATATCATATAATATTGATTTATACACATCATATAATCAATTGGTGTCACTGTCAGTCTGTCACACCTAGGAATCAACCCCTAGCAGAAAGTTGAGGTTGTGACCTCACGCTATTAGCTTACAATTACCATGGACATCTACCAAGTTACCTCCCTTTGCACCATGTTACTACATTGAAGCAGTTTGTGTGTTATTTACGTTTGGCAGCCTGTTGGCTGATTGATCAGAGTGAAAATTTTCCTGGGTTATCTTTCGTTTGTTTACTTCAAATTAAGTGTGCGGGAAGGAAAACTGTCACTGTCAACAATTGCCGCATTTGACTTCCTCTACCAATAAAAACGATAGGTAAGAATAGTCTCTGAGGCAATTAAAAAATATGATGAATATTGAATTTAAACCTAATTTAAATTATTTTAAAATAATACGTTACAATAATAATGATATTACTAATACAAGCGCGTAAATATCGAAAAACTCGTATATATTAACAATACACAACTCATGAGTTTATTTTCATTTAAATGAAAACTAATCCTATTTCCAAAAATGATCTTTGATAAGGATTTGTGATAGAATATGAACTCGGTTGGATGTAAAATAAAATATGTATAAATTCCACAATATGCATATGAGCGTATCTGTGATACAAGCTCCAGCCCTATATACTTTGAAGGGCTGTGTGCACGCGGCCTTTTTAACTCTCGAAAGATTGTATTTTTTCATTTCTTACGGCCTTTTTCTCATTTCGCCCTCTTTTTTATTTCAAATAAAGGGGTGTGGACTACAGTAGTATAACATGAGGTTTGCTCAAGTAAAGCCTTGTATGATTGCACCTTGAAAATGCTTGTATGACTTTCACTTAAGTTCATTCTACAGGTTGTCTTAAGACTCTTGTAAAAGACATTGGTATTATTCATTCATTTTATGCTCTACAGAATTCGAATTGTTTATCCAAGCCATGTTTTCTCTTTGCAAAAGAAGAGACAGCTTTTCCTCCAGCAAAAAGTTTCATGCGAATCGAGTTACTTGCAAATGTTTTGACGAAGAAAATTATTTGAGTTTTTATTTTCTAAGTAAATTTTACATTTTTATGGTATTTACTTTTCATAACATATGCAAGTGAGACTGTTCTTAATATGAAACTGCTCAAACTGTTCACAAACATTTTTCCGATGCTCTTAACCGCAGCCTATGAGTTACGGGGAAGGTCTGGCTTGTTCAACGATTCCTGAACTTCGTTCATGGGAAGCCTCATCATTCTGCCGATTGACAGTACCTCGTATTTGAAAGCAGCATAAACGTACAATATGAGTTCAATCGGAACTGGAGTGAGTTATTTCGGAATATTTTGTTTCCGTGCATGCTCTATTTGATTTAGTAGCATATTTATCGGAGGTTTAGTTTTCTGTACGTTAGGAGGTTTTACCCTAATCTACGTTTTTAATGAGAAAATAATCCTTATTGGCTGTATGGTTTAAATGGTAATTGTTTTTATTTTTTTTTACAGTATGACCTCTCAGCCTCCCAATTTTCTCCTGATGGAAGAGTATTCCAAGTTGAATATGCTCAAAAGGCTGTGGAAAACAGTGGGTAAGTGAACTTTATTTAATAATGTCATATTTGTGAAATTTCATCATACCTCAGCAAAATTACAATGTTAAGTCTTTAATTTTATGTGTTTAATTGTATTGCCAATAACAATGTTGATGATAGATTTCTATTGAGTTGCAAATTTTAACATCGGTTTTGAGCTTTAGTAGGTGGCCCAAATTTGCAATATAGTAATGCAAGATAAGTATGACAATATATTGCTCTTTAAGTTATTCTAGGTGTCATACATTCTAGATAGCTATATTTTTTTTGTCTTACTGATATTTTTACATATTTAAGTCATGTGGATGACTGCTTATATTATTTTATTTTTTTTTATTGCAGGACAGCTGTAGGCCTGGTATGCAAGGATGGTGTGGTTCTTGCTGTAGAAAAAATAGTCACTTCAAAATTGTATGAGCCCGGAACCAACAAACGGCTCTTCACAGTTGACACGCATGTTGGCTTGGTATGTATATTTTATTTTAGTTATGGTAAGTGATCCTTATAGATAAAATAGATTGTGCCTTCATTTAGCTTTGATTAAGTATTTATGAAAATACCTCCGTGAACCACTGGAGGCGCACATCGCAGTCAAAGTGTTAAATGAGCATAGATGTCTAGTAATGCTCTTCTAT
The DNA here is from genome assembly GCA_030386875.1 of Morinoia aosen. Classification (NCBI taxonomy): domain Eukaryota; kingdom Metazoa; phylum Arthropoda; class Malacostraca; order Amphipoda; family Talitridae; genus Morinoia; species Morinoia aosen. The sequence goes on along the minus strand of CM059568.1, from coordinate 61,670,984 downwards.
TTTGGGGCAGTTCTAGTTAACATGCAGTTATCATTGGTTCAAAAAGTTGAAGCTAATTTTCCTGCATGAACTAACTGTGTGAGTTAGATTCTAGATACAAACTAGCAAAATAAATATTAAAATTTATGACTAACGATGTCCATTTTACTTGAAATGCTTTAAATAAACTTTTAGTCAGTTTAATGCTAGTAAAAATTCATTAGTATGGTAGTGAATTTAGTGTTATTGCATTTAAGAATTTTGAGTGGGTTATTTGAACTGTATTTTTTTATGGTAGTCATGGAATATTTTTATTAATGAGAAATATGGTTAATGTTGAGGATTATTCGGGAATCGATATTCGATTTTCAGGTGCCTTAACATAGTTAATTAGATCAAAATAAGCAAGTTTTCTTTTATGCACTTTCCGTCGTAAATAATTATTTTACGAGTTATAGCGGTGAATTAGTTACCGCAACTCAAGTGTTTGAAGCGGGAAGTAATTCATTTGACCCGGCAAATGGCAACGCTGCAATGGCGTCTTGCTTCCGGTTTTCTCGTTATCAAAGACGTAACTAAACCTACCGCACTAACTTGTAAAATATTCATTTAACGAAAAAAGTGTATGGAAGAAAAGTAGTTTATTTTGATGTTATTACCATGATTCAAGCAACAAAAATTCAAAATTCAATGAGTAGCTGTTTATTTGAGCGCATTCGTCATCAAAGACGAAACTAAACCTACCGCTATAATTTGTAAAATAATCATTTACGACGGAAAGTGCATAGAAGAAAACTTGTTTATTTTGATCTAATTTACTTTGTTTAGCATTCGAAAAGTGGTTAATCGATTCCCAAATATTCCTCAACATTTACCAGAAATATTTTAGGTAATTATTTACTAAACATGTAATTTATTTGTTCTTCAGTTTTTGTGCATTTGATTGTCTGTACCGCTAGGTTAAGTCATGAAATTTTAGTTAGACTTTAATTTTGACAATCAACTATACATTAACAACTAGCTGCTGATTGATAGGAAATCATTACCATGGCACATTACCTATTCTTCAACCTAAGACTTTTTGTGTGTTGAACAATTCCATCAATAGAAAGTCACTCTGTAATGTGTAATTGGCTGTATGATTTGGGCTGCATAATTTTCCTATTGCATTTTAGCCTCACAGGTATATCAAGGCCATTATGGATTAAATTTCTGTATATTTAACGCTTTGACAGCAACTTCTAAATATTAGGTTCAATGCCAAACTCATTTAAATTGAATTGTAGTAAACAATTTAAAAAAAAAAAACAGCATGAACTGGTTTGTGCCTTCATTTAGCACTGATAAAGTATTTATGAAAATTGAATTTGAGACTACTGGTCGCTCAGCACCATTTTGAAAATTACCTCCATGTACCACCGTTGGCGCATGTTGCAGTCAAAGTGTTAGAAGAAGAATGAAATTTTCTTTGTTTCCTCAGTTGTACGGCATGCAGTGCTGACCCAATGCCCCCTTCCCAATGCTGCATGTGTAATTTTTTCTCATTTCTTATGTTTTGTAAATCTTTATTACGTGCCTCCTCAATACCAAAAACCAGGGCTAGCACTGATTCTTAATTTTATTTGGAAAATTTTAAGCCTAAGTAACTTTTCAAAAACTGGTTATTTTCTTAAATTATGTCTGAGGTTTTCCCTTGTTCAAAGGCTCAAGTGCTCTTGTATGTAAAGCCAAATTTTGTTACAAGATCAAAACTTAAATTTGCCATCTAGTGATACCCTCTGATAATAAATTGACTATTACCTACTCATTCAAGTGCTGCCACAAAACAGTAAACATATTTTTCTCTTGTTAGTTTGTAGCCTGCAGCTGTGTTTAGCTTGATAAGGTCTTCTCTTTGACTTTCAAGTAGACTTCTTCTTGCGTGTTGTGTTTAACTTGACTTCTTCTTCTTGGTAGCTTGATTTGTTGACTTGATGGTCGCCGTGGCCAAGTGGTTAAGAACGTGCTCTTCAGGTTGTCAGTTCGAATCCCCGCAGTGCCACCTGGTGATTTTCATTGTGAAAAATGAGAACTAAGGCACAATTCCCCACTCTACCCAGGTGTCAGAAATGAGTACCGGCTTGACCGGGGGGGGTAACTATCATTGTGTCCTGGTGGTGCATATGCGGCATTTGAAAAACCAATGTACAAGGTGTGATGTTTATCAGCCTTGATTGATTGGAATAAAGCATCCTTTTCTTGTTAGCCTGATTTGTTGATGTCTTGTCACAGGCGTGCGCAGGCCTGCTGGCTGACGCCCGCGCCATCGTTGACGTGGCTCGCAATGAGGCTGCCAACTATCGCTCCGAGTACAGCACTCCCATGCCCGTCAAGGTGTGTGTGGGGCTTTGTGTTTTCCACCTTGAATGAAAATTTTTGTATGAATGAATGAGAAGTGATAGGCTTCAATCACAAATTGAATTCTGGAATTCTTTTAGAAGTCGTTAGAAAAATTTATTAATTTTACGGTCCTTGGACCTTGGTTTGAATTGTGCGCTTCACTTTGAAGTTGTCGATAAACTTCTTTACTGTGCTGATTTTTTACCCATTTTTAGAGGGGATGCATGTAGTGTATAGGTTTTATTAGTATTTTGGCTGTCTACATAATTCTGTTCAAAAATTAGAAATGAAACGCCCCTAATTGAGTTTTTCAGCATTCAGAATTTTATTTTTTCATTGAGTAAAAACTTGTCAAGTTTTTGAAACTTAATCGCAAAAACATCAGTTTTTGAAGGAACTCGTAACTTCCATCAAAAAGAGCTGTTGCACAAGATTGTTGAACTTCTTCAATTCACAGTTCTTTATGAAGTACAGACTTCCATGACTTAATTGTTATTCATTTCTACCTAAACTGTAATAAACTCGTAACAATTTTTCTCAATTGTAACAGCTGGAACCATCTCATGATGAGGATAATTTGTATTGTATGTGTATTTACATATCCTAGGCCAAGTTATGTTGCATATGTGTGGGTGTGTGCGCAGATGCTGAAGAAGTATATAGTGTACAGTGCTTGACAGAATATTGTATGTGTATTTACGTATCCTGGCCAAGTTATGTTGCGTGTGTGTGTGTGTGTGTGAATGTGCAAATTGTAAAGAATTTTTGTTGCAGTACCTGACAGAGCGAGTGAGCAACTACCTGCACGCGTACACGCTGTACTCTGCAGTGAGGCCGTACGGCTGCTCCGTCATGCTCGCCTCCTACCTCAATGACAACCCGCAACTCTTCGTCACCGACCCGTCCGGACTCTGCTTTGTGAGTGCCTGCAAATTTTAACGCATTAATTGTGACGGATTCAACTGAAGTTCATTATCCAACTCAAATTTCGTCAATTGTAGTGATGAATTTCGAAAATAGCTTGCATTAACTGGATCATGGCTTCTTTGAGCTTTTCATTTAGTATTTATAAAAATTGTGTAAGTGACTGCAGGTCAGTCAGTAGCATTATGAAAATCCCTTCAGTGACCACCGGTGGCTCACGCCGCACGTGACGTGTTAAACGTCACTGTAAAGCGGCCCATAGACGATCAACTTAATTGTCAATTTCATTGACTCAATGTATTGATGAATTTTTTTGCCCACTAAGTCAATTAATTGACGGTCGTCAATCAAGCCCACAGACGATCAATTAAATTATCAATATTCATTATTGTCAATTATATTGAGAATAAAATTGACCGTCTATGGGCCGCTTTAGAGCTTGAGTTTCTTGCTAGCGTGAGGGTGCCTGCACACCAAAAGACTGACAGCGAGAAAGCGAGCAAGCTTGAATTGATTAACATGGATTCCTATGGGAGTGCACACACCGCAAGCAAGTGAGCGAGCGAAAAAGACTGAAGATTGGCTGAAGCGAGAAAGCGACTCGAAGATGGTTTCACGCTTGAAAGCTGCAGTGCCTCTGGCAGTGGCAGTGCTGCGTTTGGCAGTGCGCGGCGAGATGTCGACGGGAAAGGTGTGCTGCACAATTTCGCCAGCATAGACTGAACTCCCAATATCGGAAGTTTTTGGAGCTCAAAAAATCGAAAGCACAGTGACAGATTACACGTTTCAAAGCAATGGGACGAAGTAGGAATAAAACTCAACGTTACAAGCACATGCTTGTACCGCTTGTTTTTGCTATAGACCTCACTCCATGGCATTCAGGAGCTAACTTACAGTCTTTTGGTGTGTGATAGATCTCGCCTGACATCTTTCTCTCTCGTTTGCTTTCTCGCTGTCAGTCTTTTGGTGTGCAGGCACCCTGACTTTGATTTCATCTCTTTTTATCGATTTGAGTCTATGTATCCTGGTATGGAAAGCCTGCATGGGAATCCGTGAAGCTGAGTAGCAGCATTAGAAATTATTCGGGGATAGAAACTGTTTTATGTTAATTCATTCTTAATTGAATTACCATGTAAACCCTCAGTCACAATGTCTGCGAATGTGTCCATTGTTTGTTTGATGAGAAATTTTTCTCTGGAGAAAAGTGTGACGTATCTCAGTACTGGAAATATTCACAAATTGGAATTATGCATCGTGGTAGGGCTGTACAGGTGCAGCATCGCTGTGTCCTGAGTGTTCTCAAAAAATTACTTGCTCTTTGATTCCCCAGTACTTGTGCAGTTTGTATTAATGCTGCTTTTACAGTCATAGAGACGAGTTTAATAAGTTAAATCAAAGAAAAGAAAACAAGATTTAGGAAAATTAAATATTAAAGTAAACTTGGTTGCATTGAAAACAAAATACATGATTTAAGAAATTTGAATATTATGAAAGCAAACTTGGAATTACATTTGAAACATTAACCAAAAAATACACGAGTAATCCTCAGTCAAAGGAAGAGTAATATATTGGGACACCCTTTATGTAAGCAGCGTGCTTTGCTCGTCTGTTTTTGCCAGCGCTGGGCGCACGTATTCGTGCGTAACAACGCCATTCGTGTGTAACATTTCCGTTACCACTAGGGCTACTTCGGAGCGGCCATTGGCAAGGCAAAGCAGAACGCCAAGACGGAGATAGAGAAGCTCAAATTGAAGGAGCTCACCTGCCGTCAGCTGGTCAAGGAGGCCGCCAAGATGTAAGTCTTAATTCAGTGGCTCTTGCTTCCTGAGGTGGACTTGCTGATATTTTGCATGGGAGCTAATGATAATTCTTGCTAAAATTGTTCTAGTACGGAATTTCTGGTGCTGCCATGGTGTGAGGTGTACCGCCATATATTGCCTATCCATGTGCATTTGGGATGTACAGATTAAGTATTTATCGCTGATTTAAATGTGTGGAAATGAGTATTATCCTTTGGTACCCTAACCAAACCTCACGCTATAGCAGCACCGAATTTCCTCTATTGAGTTGGATATCCCACATGCTGTCTTTTCTGTCTAAAAGCCACTAATTTTAGAATTTTTTCACAAAACTATAGTTTTTAATACCAGAAAACCCTCATTGGGATGTCACATCAACGGATAAACTTGAGCTGTTTGATCTATGGCTATGACAGCTAAAAATGTTTCAAAACCCGGGCATGACAATGGGATGAGCCTTTAAGTCTTCAGGTGTGTTTATGTATTAAAACTATAATTGTATTAAAATGTATTGAATATATTATTATATGTACTAGTCCATCCCCCTTTATTTGAAATAAAAAAAGAGGGCGAAGTGAGAGAAAGGCCATAAGAGATTGAAAAATACAATCTCTCGAGAGTTCATGAGGCCGCGTGAACACGGCCCGTCAAAATATATAGGGCTGGAGCTTGTATCACAGATACGCTCATCACACACTGCAGGCTGGCTTCGGACAGACAGACGGACGGACGGACGCACGCACGCGTCTCTTATTATAGTATAGATAGATATTATAGTATAGATTAAAACCAAGTTGTGGATTCTATATCGAAAATCTTCTAAAGTGCATTAAATGACATCAGAATATTCTGCTCTGCTGTGTTGAATGACGCTTGTTGTTCTCTGCGACCAGGGTAACTCGAGTTACTTTAAATACACCTATTAATCTCTCGAGCTTTGTCCGATATTTTTATTTGCAAAGCCTTTGCAGAGGTTTAGCGTCAAATGACGATCCTGCAAATGTTTAATACGACCTGATGCTGTGTTATGTAGTATCAAATAATGACCTTGTGTGAGCTTAATACAAACTGACGCTGTGTATTTAGTATCAAATAATGACTGTGTAAGTTTAATACAAACTGACGTTGTTCAATTTAGTATCAAATGATGACACTGCGTAAGTGTAATACGCACTGACCTGTGTTATTTAGTATCAAATAATGCCACTGCGTAAGTTTCATTCGAAGTGACATTTGCAGCATTTACCTGGTGCACGACGAGGTGAAGGACAAGCAGTTCGAGCTGGAGCTGTCGTGGGTGTGCGCTGAGACGAAGGGTCGCCACGAGCTGGTACCGCAGGCCCTCAAGGCGCAGGCAGAGAAGTACGCCAAGGCTGCCCTCGAGGAAGAGTCTTCCGACGACGAAGAAGAAATGTAGGCATTGTAGTAGCGTTATCGTCATTTTAAATTAAACAAAAAAGAATCCTTTTGTTATAAAATGTTCAGTTTTATTCTCCTGCTTACCTGATTTTTGCCGGAAGTAAATGCATCACTCGAATAAAATGAATTTAGGTTAGATATCAACTTCTTGTGCCGAAATTCCAGCTATACGTCCCAAGAATCGATGCCTGGTGTTCGTGACAGTTTGTGAAGGATTGGATGTATAGTTCAATGGCAATTTGAGTCTTACGCCCTCCGTGTAGTTAGCTTCATCTTCTTGGTCTTTTGAGTTTCGTCTTTTAATTTCGAATCATTGTGGATGGCTGCGTTTGTGAAAGTATGTTATTTTTCAGTTTTACACGTCGATTTCGTCCAAGTTCCGTTTGTTGTGTGGATGGTTCATCGAAGAGGGACAGCAAGTACAATTTGGTATCGAACATAAATCACTCTGCATTAAATTATATTTTATGAATATTATACGTGAGCGGAAAATCATTTAGTCTTGAACAGCCTAGCTACTGGCCGCAATTTTTGTACGCAGCAATGAAAGTAATGGTATTAATGGTATTCATAGCTAGCGGCTCGCGATGAATACCACTGACTTCAACTCACGTGACTCTGAGAGAACTCAAACAAATGTTGGGCATTCTTGAGTTTCTTGTGTGTTCTGCAATTACAAAATATCTTCTCTAAAAATCCTAGCAGGTCGAAAGTAGAAATTCTGCCACTCATAGCTGAAAGAATTGAAGCGTTTTCCATCAACCGGTTCCGACCAACGACTAAGTTTTATTCTGGTGTTGCTGACCGGAGGAAGTAATCTTCCGTATAATTATGGAGAAATGATACATGTTCGTTTCAGTTGTTTATTACAATCTTTGATAGATCACGTCAGGTGAAAGATAAATTTATAATTTACCTAATACATAGAAACGCATTGCTTCACACAGACTTTTCTAAGCGTACCTCATCGACTTTCGAAAGATAAAAAGTTTTTTCTTTAAAATTGATTAATAAAATTTATAAAATATCTTAACGCAAAGATCGTTAGTTGGTAGGCTATACATACGTAAGTATTGTAATAGCCATAAAAGGTTGAAAAATACGAAAACGTATTTCCTTGGTTAAGTTATTCTTAATTTATGAAAGTTTTAAATACGGGGAAATAACCTCATTGCTGAAGAACGCCCAGGAGGAACAGTTTCCACATGTGTTTTCGACTCGATATATCTTAATGAAAACTCTTTATGAAAGCTGAGTCCTGCGTGCGTCGTGGTGGTGATGACTAGAGTTATTTTTGTCACGGCTGGGATTGGAGCTGTCGTTAAATGAGCCTATTTACTTGCTTGACTCCGTTAGATTTGACCTACTGTAACCGATGAATTAACATGTATTTAAGCTTTGGCTGCCTTATAATCCGAATTGCGTATAAAACCACCTTCGGTGCGACATAGAGGTTCCCTCTGAAGCGCTAGCAAGCTCCCTACTACTACTACTACTACTAATGAAAACTCTTATCATCAGTGACAAAAAGTATCTTCAATTGTTTTAGGCAATAACTTTGAAGTTTTCGTCAGTTTAAAAACTATCATTTTATAGAATATTTAGAATAAAATAGAACATTTAGAATATCGAAACACAGTATAGAATATTTTGTAACTTTTAAACGAATAATTCTTTAACCATCATTTGAAAAGGTGAGCTCGGATCTACGGTTCTTGACAAGAAAGAAAAATTATTTTTTCGTAATAAATATTCTTGAGCAACCAATCTGTTTCACAGTCTAGTAATACAACATTTAGTCCTTACCTCCAGTTTGGTGATATTTTCACAAACGGACTAACAAGAAAAGAAAATACTAGAGCTCTCTTCATGGGCTAAATGAATTTAAAAAAAACTACAGCATCGCATTGACTCTCGTGCAGACAGAAATCCACATGGGAAATTGGTAACTTTTACAGAAATAACGACAAAGATTTAAAATCGCACTCCAAATTTTGCATCTGGTTATCTCGGACATATTCTCCAGGAAAATCCTAAAAACACTTTTAGAACATTTTGGGGTTCGGAAAATTCTTCGAAAATGTGAAGAACACGCCAAAATATTCACTTAATGTTATTTCCAAAGAACTAATTGAATATTGAGCCTTCGAGTGATGGTTACGGTTGATGTTAAACCAGATTATTTTCGTTATGCAAGGTGTACATCAAAAGCACTGATCATAAAAACTAGTTCATCCCCCTCTATTTGAAATAAGTAAGAAGGCGATGGGAAAGAAAGGCATTGAAAATAAAAAAATTCAATCTCTCGAAAGTTGATGAGGCCTAGCTCGTATCACAGATACGCTCATCACACATTTTCGTCTGGCTTCGGATAGACAAACGTACGCGGCTTTTATTATAGTATGGATTAATTAAAACCCCCAAGGAAAGAAGAGCACCATCGAGTCCGTAATTACTGAGTCAGCACGACGACGAGCACGCGATCTTGTGCCAAATTCCTTCACAAATTTTTTTTCGTAATGCGCATACAAGGTCCTTCAGAGATTCTCGTTACTTCACTTTAATGAAAAATATTTAAAAAAAAAAACACTGTAAGGCTTTATGTTCATATATTATACGTTATCGATGACAAATTGTTCACAAAGTTCAATGTACCGAATGAAAAATTCAATGTATCAAATGAAAGGATGCCCTAATTTCTTCTTGCAGAAATATCATTGCGAGAGACAAATGTGACATTATTGTTTACCCACATTTGATTGCCAACAAATAAATCATGAAAACAAGTAAAGCGCACTCAAATTAAAGCAGTTCTGTGTAGCAAATTAGAGTAACCTCCTCGGAGAAGCAATTTATCTCCCGGTTGACTCGCTGCAATATCATTACAATTGCAATATCAGGATTAACGCTAGCTGGTTGGGGCCACATTAGCTGGATGTCAACAGACGTTTCTGCTACGTCCCCCAATTGCTCTAATAAAACTAATTTTTTCAGCAATTATCAAGTAACCTTGTACTTGCAGTTGATTATAAAAACATACATAAACAATATATGTATGAAAAATGATCTTAAATCGGAAATTCATTTATTTTTTTACAACACAGACTTGCAAATATTTTGATTATACGCTTCTTAATGTCCTTAGATAGTTCATCAGCTTAGATTAGATTATAACTTAGTTTAAGCCCACGACCCACGACAAATAAATTTTGGGGGAGTAGACACTAATTCTCAGCATTCTTTTTTTTTTACTTAAAACGGCGACTGAAACTGCCCCCCCCAGCTCAACATTTCGAAGGGGGGGGGGGGGAGATGGACATGGCCCCCGTGGGCTCCGGCTGCGCTACTGGATGAGGATGTAGGAAGGGATGAAAATCTGTGAGTACCATTAGAAAAGGATTAAATTTTGATTGCAAGAGATACTGCATACTTTTATGCAAGTTTTTGGGCAATACAATGCATAGAATTGTTCCGGTTTTGGTGGAAACCGTGTCGGTTTAGAATCAATACTACCTAACAATGAATTTCCTACTTACTTCTATCCAGTAGACCTAACGTTCATAAAAGACTAATTTGTAAAACCATCAAAGGAAATCCCTCAGAGCTGCGCAACATATGTGATTATCGTATCTACGAGACAGAATTCCTCAACAGCGCGAATAAATATTCCCCAATGAGGAATTAATAGCCTTATTTTTGCCTGTGTAACTATTGACAGCGTGACACATCGGGATGAGTAGGTAGGTAGTTACAAGTGTAATAATACATCTACGAGTACAGATGAGCAATATGACACACATGGTCCCAAGAAGTTTATCTAGGACGGTATAATATACAGTATGTACTTGGTATACATAGTATGTACACTGTATACTGCATGTATACAGTGTACCGTATACACTGTAGTATGTACGCGTATACTGTATAGTGTATATCTACACATAGTACTGGTTGTATGTGAGTACAATTGCATACCTATTTACTTATATTGACATTTCCTGTAAGTACCCTCATGCACGTCCGCATCGCAGACCACGACTAAGTGGCTACGATTATAAATTAAACTGCACTCTTTTTTACTGCTTTCCCAATAAAAATACACCATTGGGTCCAAGAACTAATCAGACAACGAAGAAAGTAAACGTCGAAAGCAATGCTACCAAATTAATAACGAACTTAACTGATGCACTTGCCTTGCCAAGCATTAATTTTAACACAACTGCAATGCTAAATTTTGTGGTCCGAAATTTAAAACAAACATAGAACAATAACCAGCATAGGGCATCAGCGCAGTCAGGATACGTACATGACAAGGGTACGCTAGTATTGGTATAAAAATAGAAAACATTGAGACATGTTTCTGCTATGGAAACAGGTTACAACTCATGACGAATCCATTCCAAGTTTGATTAACAGGCTTGCTAGGCAGCAACAGTCTTGTGCAAAACTCAACAAGTTTTTCACCTTTTGAGAAGAATTTGAACCATAGCAGGACAGACCAAACTCATAATACGCAATTTATCCATTACACAAGTTAGCACATGTACATAATTCAACTGGAAAACAAACTCACTTAAAATTCATGTGAAAACTCTCAGCTGTCTAATGCACATCATTTAATTTGACACTGCTCATAAAAATTGGATTATTCGTTAGCATGTTGTAAAGAAACCCATTGGCCATTCGAGCTAGATTACAGTGGTTCTTAACCGTGTTGGTGGTACTGAACCCTACAAGTCCCATACCAAGTTCGAACCCTTAGTAGTTGGAAAAATAACATGTGTTTTTTCTTCAAATTCAAAGCATATGTATCTAACTATATTCTGTATTAGTGCACAAACTGTATAATGCCGAACCCAGTAGTTCGACTCACCGAATCCCTGGATTCGATGGAACCCAGGTTAAGAAATATTGTTCTAGAATGATAGGGTGGATAAAAGGGTGCAGTTTCCTTACAAGTGAGGCTCAATTTATAGAGTCAAAGATTCATTCTCACTCACAATAAACGTCACAGGTGAGGTGACAACCCCGACAGATGTTCCCTCTACTCACATAAATATGGATTTTAGAAGTTATTTCATAGAAGCGTAAGATGTGCAACATTCTTGTTCTCTATCTGGCTGGTGTGTTGATGTGCACGCCAAGGTGTGGTGTTCAGGGTGAACAAATTTTGAAATAGCCCACAAAAGTTACGTTGTTCAAGCCCGAAGACCGATAGCGAAGAGTAAAGAGTTTAATGATGATATTCTTGGATAAGGAAAAGTAACTAATTAACTGTGTATCTCCTGTATAAGTACGTTATGTATAAGTATATCTCCTGTATAAGTACGTTATGTATAAGTACGTTATGAGCGCTCAAAAAATAAATCATAAAATTCAATCGAGTCAAAAAATCTCCAAAATTTTCAACTCGTGTTCCCTCATCATACTGAAAAGGCCATACATTAAGTACAGTCTATAAAAATTAGATCGAAATCACGCATATTCTTCAAAGGCCTCAGTAAAATACAAGTCAGTTACTTCACACGCTCGCTATAGTGAAATTAACTACATTATTTCATGCGCTTTAAACGTGCAGAAAGCTTTTAAGCAACATGGAACCGAAGGTTGCACCGAGTTGTTGAAACCTCTCACAGCAACGTGCGCCACCGGTGGTCACGGAGGGGATTTTCATAATGCTGCCGGCCAACCAACAGTCACTAACCCGATCTTCCTAAGTACTTAATTAAAACTCAATGAGGGCGTATGATTCTGTTAATGATTGCCATTTTCAAAATTACTTATAGCAATTGACTTTCAATTTTGGTTGGATATTAAACTTCAGTTTTACCAATTGCGGTCTAAGTGTTGAATCCGAGAGTGTTCTACCTTGTCACTTCAGTTCGAACATGTGCTACACATGTTCACAATCCTAATGTTAGCATGTTAGCACAATCACAATGTTAGCAAAACATCAGGCAATCCTAACGAGAATCGTAACTCAACTGCAAAAAAAAAGCCGTAACTTCCTTTTTGAAAAGATAAATGAAGCACTAAAAACTTAGCCTCAAGTTATTCAAATGACTTTTTTAGCTAAAAAAGCAATTTTGAAACAATTGCTTTATTTCTGTATTGTCGATCGAGTTTCCCGACGCTTGAAATGAACAAAAAAAGCCAGCGAATTGATTTAGCAGTCAAAAGGGCTACCTCGACCTTCGTGTGTATTTATAACTATTACTCTTATACAAAAATTTGACCACTGCATCTGCTCAAAAGAGCGCTTCAATAGTGGGAAAATCGTGTAAGGTAACGGAAAATCCAGTCTGAAATTGGTAGATAAAAGTTCGAAGACCTGATGCTGAAGGTTAGTTCCCCGAAGCGTTAGCTTGCCTCAAAAGAGAGAAAACGTAAAAAAAGGAAAATTAAAGCCTGCCGAATTTCAATATTGAACTCAATCTTTAAACATTTCCATTGAACTAATTCAAATAATTACATTACAACCTCTTTTCCCTAATGGCATCAACAATCAGGTACGACTCCAATTTATACCACAACCACGTAGAATTTTTATACGTAAATTTGTTTAAAACCAAAAAAAATCGTACAATCACTTAGTAATTTACAATAAAAACTTCCACAAAGAGTTTTGCGCGGCGCAGCGCACCCTTTAGCCTCAGTTCTGTGGATTACCAAAAACTGGAAGGCTATCGAGGTAAAGCCCGCGATTATATATGATAATCAAGTGTGTGCCTTACGGCATCCCCCTGAAAAATCTTCTTTACGGCATAAATTCCAAGAAGAAAATTTCAGAGATCATAAATGGATGAACCTACGTAAAAGTTGGTCATCCGCCGTTGGTATTAGAGGGATTAGGGCCTCATATTTCTCAAGTAAAAAATAATTCATATTCATGAATGTTACAACGTGAGTGCAGGAGAGGCCCATCTCCTCTAATACGCATACAAATGTGTTCTCTTCAATCCATTGTGACCCAAAAACATTTTCTACGAATCTTTGCAACTCTGGACCATCTCGTACGCATAGGGAATAAAGAGTTTGTATAGCAGGACAGACCAAACTCATAATACGCTATTTATGCATTACATTACACAAATTAGCACAGGTACTCGTCATGATTCAACTCGAAAAATAACTCCCTAAAAACCAATCCATCAAGCTCTCAGCTGTCTAATAAAACCAATGAATTAGACACCGCTCATACAAAGGAGTGTGTTATTCGTTAGCCTGTCGCCAAGAAACCCAAACGATTACAAAAAATGCAATACGTGAACGTAATTTAAACTAAAAACATCCTTTTCATAGAGCACGAACTGGAAGCACAGCGCTCCTTCCAACTGGCCAGTTCAGGGCCTCGTCCAAGTCTATACACCGTAATTGGGTGGATGTACGTCAGAGCATTATGTTCTCTTAAGCGAATCTAATCCTTAAGGGTTAAACGAACACCACACCTCTAAACATTAAATTACGAATAATTCAAATCTGACATCACACCGTTTCTACATACAGTAAAGCAGTAGCTAACACGATGCAGATACAGTAAATCGCCATCACTCGTCATATAAGAGATTTGAACATCTTTAGCAATGGGTGGGCGAATCATTCCGTGAAGCACGAGACACTGCACACGGTTAATACACGTCTAATGCCGGGACACTAGTAATTCGATATAGGAAAAATTTACAGAGATGGTAAACACGTTCGGTGTTGATTTCCCTCTCCCAATTCGACATGACAACACGAACAAGCTGGGAGCTATCCAAAACTTCCTGAGCGGTTCCAAAAAGAGAACACACAGGAGCCACAGAAGCATGTGGACAAAAATTGTACGTTTAGACGATCGTTATAATCATACAGAGTGCAAGATCGCCTGAAATTATGTTATGGACCACGCCAAATTCAACTGCTACCTGGATTGTGGAGTCGGAGCCACTTCGAAGACTTCAGAGACAAACGCCTCTAGATCTTTACAAACGGCATAAATGGAAAGAATTTTATAAGATCCAAGTACGAACTGTATTAACACTTTGACTGCGACTTGAGCCGTATTTGGTCACTGAGGAAGTTTCCAGCATGCTGCTGACCAACCAGCAGTCACTAACTAAATTTAAATAAATACCCAATCATCAAAATTGAATGAAAACAAGATCCCGTTAATATTGGATGTTATCAACATTGCTTACTACAATTGACTTTGAATTGAATATTGAACTTCAGTTTTACCCGCAGCAGTCAAAGTGTCGAGAGGATGAGAGTGTGAGTCTTTGAGTCGAAGTACTCGAGGCATTTGGCCCGAGAGCCATCATCCCAAAACAGAATGAACCAAAACTTGTGAAGATCGTCTAAACCTCTAAGCTTCGACTCCACATTCCTGGCAGTAGGTGAAATAACCAACTTCGAGTGTTCCAGTTCAACAAGTTTGAACCGAAACTTTCTGAAGTTTATGACGCACAGAAACCGCCGTTTGAGGTATAGTTCACTAAACTTGAGGCTCGGCAAGTAACGTTTGAATGAAGGTGAGAAGTTAGAGAAATTCAAGGCAGTTCCCCTGCACAGCTTTAAGCTGCGGTGTGTTTTTGTACTATTCAGGGTTTGTACTGAGAGAAGTTAAACGTAACAAATTTGAAACTATTCAATTATTTTTAATCAGGTACTGTAAAGTTCAAAATGAAACCCGTACTAAATAGATTACTCGCCTTGATCAGCATGAAATACATACAATCCCTCCAAAAATAGCAGGAGAACAAAGCTCATTCGTGGAAGTTTAATACGAACAAAAATAGATTTTTGGAACCATTCTTAAAATTATCCGGTTAGAAAACAGTACCTCAACAGATGGTTTATGCGGCGTCATCATCGGGCCTTATGAGAATGATAACATTCACTCTTTGCACGCGTTGCGTACATAAAAAAATATATATTACACACACACATACACAGAGTTTCAAAATTTCACTTAGTGATAGCGTGAATAGTGTACATTCTTCTACATGCACCTCAAGCGATAAAGAACGAATCTATTCTCTACAAGACCTATTGTTGCACACCGTAAAATCCGAGGCGTGTCTTGCATACACGTACAAAAATCAAATCATTTTTAACGCCGACAAAATATAAGCAACGTCATCAAGATCAACCGGGTTAGCAAGTAGCAAAGATTGACTAATCATCAAAGTCACTACCTTATCCTACCTCGTAGGAATAAAATAACCAATCGCGAAGTACGTATACTGGATGATTATTTCAGTCGCTAAAGCAACGAAACGCGTATTTTGACGAACGTGCACTGGTAAAATGAGTTAATTTTTGTAAGCGTAAGGGCTACGCCTCCGTAGCCGTCCCTCCCACCCAGAAAAAGTTGCAAGTTTCAAGCAGAAATATGGCAGGCGAGAGTTATCACTTTTCGTAGACTACAGCTTCGCAGCCACGATGTCGAGTTTTGGAGTAGAACTGGTAGAACACACGCGTAACCAACACAGATATAATATCTCTGTTATTATATAACTAGATAAATAATCTCTGGTCACGTCCAGAGTGCGGAGTCGACCGCTGATGAATTGCTTTTGCACATCCGACTCAAAAACGGACTAGTTCGCTCAGCGCTGCCATAGACTTGCTCGAACTTTGAAACTCGTCAATTCAGCCCCTGAAATCGAAGCATAAAACAAGTGTTTTTTTATTTTTTTGTGTATGTTTTTTTAATAACTCCTTCGTTGTTTTTTCCTTTTCAAGAGATATTTAACGCACAGTTTACAGTTTCCGAGTGAGTCAAGTTGGTTTGGTATTTAGCGAGTAAATGAAGTTGGTTTAGTGGCAAATAGTTGTATTAATGGCAAATGGTTCGCGCTGACAGAAAAAGGGTACGCAATTCAGTGAGACGAAAAGGAAAATAAGAATTTTATACATATATATTTTTTTACCTAATAATATCCTTGGTGTGTTTACATATTTGTTTGGTGTCCGCTTCTTCCGTCTCTCTGTGACGCTCATAAGGATGCTCAATGACCGTATCTGTGATACGAGTTTCACCAGTGCACAAGTACGAGAATATTTTGATCGCAGGTACTATTATCATGAATATATTTGTCATTCACATCTGGAAAAATTTAAGAAAAATATTGAATTCTGTGATTTTCGACGGGCCGTGTACACTATTGAAGAATAAAAGACGAAGGCACTTATGCCGGAGGTACACCGGGCTCTCTCCAGGCGAGAGACAGAGAAGTAAAGAGCGAACGATAATACCTTATCTAATTATAAATCTAAACCCACAACTGACTCCTGCAGCAAGTGTTCGTGATGCTATGATCGGTAGCTCAGGCAGCCTCTGCGGCTATCTTAAAAAACTTAAGGAATTTTTAAAATCCAATATGTTGCAATACATCTTATGTGTCAACTTTTTTGGAAATAAGCGGCTTTTCCCTCTTTTCTACTTCCCCAAGGCACACTGACGAAGACAGACACTGTCAGCACACCTCAGTGCAAGTATCCTACATACCGCCGAGGTATGATAATTCCCTAAGATGCGCTGAAAGACAATCCCCTTCAGCGCACCCCCCTACGGGAGTCATTTTCAGGATCTCATTTAAGATTTACTTCCAAAGACCTGAACAGATCACACAATTTTATCTCAGTAGATATGAGCGGCTATAGCTGGGGAAACTCAGCAAATAAATTTCAAATCATTCTACTCATAGTTTCAATTACTGTGACCAATTGAAAAGTATCTGTAAAGCATTTTGACAAGCAGCAAAATTTGAGAAAAACAGGCACCGTAATTACGTTTACAGGCACCGTGGTTACGTTTAGCTTATCCAACCAGAATTAAACCCTCGTACGATTTGGAACAATTAAACCCTCGTACGATTTGGAACAGTTGGCGATAAAAATTCACCTCATCAAAAGGTCACAAACGTGCGCCACGAGTAGTAAATACCAACATTGCTTATCAATCAGAGATAAGATACGGAGCACTGGACATGCAAGGCACATTAACATACCAGGCAAGCACGAGCGCGCTGGAGACAATAATTCCGATGCACCAGCGTGATAGCAGCATCGAATATCGGGAGATTAAGCTTGCGCGTCCACTAGAGGTGGTTGGTAACTGAAGCGAGTTAGCCGTTCATTTAACTGAAGTTCAATGTCAAACTAAAATTTAAAGTGAAAAGATGTTAAAAAAATTGAATAGGAAACATTAACTGGGTATATTAAATAGCATTAATTTAGAAAGATTTTTGAGAATTTTTTAAACGATCCATCGATGGGTCGTATCACACGCAACACTATGACCGCAACGTGAGCTACCGGTGGCCACGGAGGGGATTTTCATAACGCTGTTGACCGACCAGTAGTCAAAGACTCAAACTCCATAAATACTTAATCAAAGCTAAATGGAGATTCAATTAAGTTGATTTTAGCTATTTTAAAAATTTATTATTACAATTGATTTTAAATTCGAGTTGAATATTGAGCTTCAGTTTAACCCATCGCAGTCAACGTGTTAAAACGAAATCCCATAGATCCTATGTAAGAAGTAGAGCGAATCTGAGTAGGGTAAACTCCGTTGTTTCGATCATTCCTCATTATCGTACAGAAATCATTTACATGATAATAACACTACCAGTCGGAACACTACTAGTCGTTAAATGTCGGAAGTGTGTAACAAGGTTTACTCTTGTTACACACTAGCTAGCTTTCTAGCTAGTGTTATCTAGCTTTCTAATACTAGTGGTGTTATATCCATTTAAATGCTCTCTGTAAGATAATGAGGAACGACCGAAATAACGGAACTTACCCGAGTATTGGACCGCCGCAAGCAACTTGGCCAGGACAATTGTTAAGGCAATATGGTAAATCTGAAGGATATGACAGTAATCGATTTTCCACTTTTCGGTGACTAAACCTAATCAATTGAATCAAAATAAACAAGTTTTTTCTATACACTTTCAGTCTGAAATGATTATATTACGAGTTATAGCGGTAGGTTTAGTTTCGTCTTTCATGACGAATGCGCTCGAAAAAACGGCTACTCATCGATTTTCGAATTTCTGTTGCTTGAATCATGGTAATAACATCGAAATAAACAACTTTTCTTCTATACATTTTTTTCGTCAAATGAGTATTTAACGAGGTATAGCGGTAGGTTTGGTTTCGTCTTTGATGACAATCGCGCTGGAAGCGAGACTCCATTGCAGTGATGCCATACCACGGGATTGATGAATTTCTTTCCACTTCAAACACTGGAGTTGCAATAAGTCATTTACTACAATAACTAACAAAATACTCATTTCAGACGGAAAGTGCACAGAAGAAAACTTGCTTATTTTTATTAAATTAACTAAGTTTAGGCATTGAAATTTACAAAATCGATTACTGTCATATCCTTCAGATTTACCGGCAATATTAATGTTAGTCACAGAAACTACAGCGGTTTTACAAATCTAGCGAGTCGTTCACCATTCTTATAATTAATTACAGCCAATCATCAGTGTTATTATCCTAATTACGGGTAAATTACATTAATTTTATCAATTAATGGCACATGAAAGAAATAAAAATTCCGAATCATGCATGGAAACAGACTAGGCGCCGCTGCGAATCAGAATTTAGTAACCAAGAAAATTCAAAATATTTTATCACTAACAGCAACAGGAGCTTCTATTTCAAGCAAAACCAGACCACACAAGTTCTCGGGTTCTGGCGCGTGATTCTAACAAGGCTTGAGTTGAGCAATGCAAGTGAAAATGGCGTGAAAAAAGGAGTTTCAAAAATACATGCATGCAATTACTAACTACGGTGCCATTCCAATACATAACGCGAAATAAAGAAGAAAATCTTTTAACTAAGCTAAGAAATAATGAAATAGAGAAGAGTTGTAACTAAGATATGAAGTAATGAAATAGAGAAGAAAGAGTTTCAACTAAGCTATGAAATATAGAAGAAAGAGTTGTAACTCAGCTATAAAATAATGAAATAGAGAAGAAAGAGTGAAATAATGCTTTATAAGAAACAAAACACATATCAGAGCCACATTAGGCGAAACATAACACAACGCGTGCCTACAGAGAGCAAAAGCCGCCATTCACAAAGCACACAATAGAAAATGACACTAATTGAAGCTTAAAATATAATTTAAGAGATTACCCAATCAAGAAATGGTCAATGTGAAGTTTAATGCAATCACGGAAAATAAGAATTCCGATCTTAGGAATCACTAAAGGAACCCATTTAAGAACGTTTTACATGAATGACATTCTGCTCGCTGATGCGTTATTTTCGAATAATTGAACTTTGAAGTTGGCCTTCCCGCGCCAAAGAAAACGAGCGTAATTTAATTAAAAACGGAAGCTAACCCCCTATTACAAACGTAAAGAGGTTGGGTCGTGAGGGGGAGGCACAGTTCTTCTAGTGAAAATTATAAATAAAGCTTCTAACCCACCCATTAGGGTGACGACCGCAATCTTGTTGACATCGGGTCCAATATGGCGGCGCCCATGGTGGTCGCCATGTTAGACCCGCGATGTAAACAAGATTGCGGTCGTCACCCAAATGGGTGGTTTAGAAGCTTTATTTATACTTTTCACTAAAAGAACTGTGGCTACCCCTCACGACCCAACCTCTTTACGTTTGTAATAGGGGCTTAGCTTCCGTTTTTAATTAAATTACGCTCGCTTCCTTGGGCGCACGACGGCCAACTTCAAAGTTCAATAATTCGAAAATAACGCATCAGCGAGCAGAATGTCGTTCCTGAAAAACGTTCTTAAATGGGTTCCTTTAGTGATTGTTTGCAATATAATTATCAATTTCCGTGATTGCATTAAACTTCACATTGACCCAAGAAATAAATCAAACAAAGCTTCCTTCCTAGAACTGTGACACATAGATCGCAAAAAAAAAAATGCAAAAGCTCATTTGCACTCTAACTACGATATCTTGATTCTTATAAAAATATCATTGATATAATCGGAAAGCAATTTGGACAATATTTATTTTTTGTCAGGCAAGGAAATTAATAATTTGGGGGCAAATAATCAATAAAGGAACACATTTAATAACCTTGGTAAATCTGATGGAGATGACAGTTGTCGATTTTCCACTTTTTGGTGCCTGAACCTAATTAATTGAATCAAAATAAACAAGTTTTCTTCTATTCTTTTTTCGTCTCAAATGAGTATTTTACGATTTATAGCGGTAAGTTTAGTTTCGTCATTGATGACGAATGCGCTCGAATAAACAGCTACTCATCGGTTTTCGAATTTTTGTTGCTTGAAACATGGTAATAATATCGAAATAAACAACTTTTATTCTGTAAACTTTTTTCGTCAAATGAGTATTTAACGAGGTATAGCGGTAGGTTTGGTTTCGTCTTTCAAGACAGAGCGCTGGAAGCGAGACGCCATTGCAGTATTGCCATACAACTCGATCAAAGAATTTCTTTCCGCTTCAAAGACTGGAGTTGCGGTAAGTCATTTACCGCTATAACTAATAAAATACTCATTTGAGACAAAAAGTGCATAGAAGAAAACTTGTTTATTTCGATCTAATTAACTATGCTAAGGCATCGAAATTTACAAAATCGACAACTGTCATCTCCTTCAGATTTACCATAACCTTTTACAAGAATGACATTCTGCTCGCTGATGCGTTATTTTTGAATAATTGTACTTTGAAGTTGGCGCCGGCGCCCGCGCGCCGGCGCCGTTATTTAGTTAATAAGGGTAGTTAACCCCCTATTACAAACGTAAAGAGGTTGGGTCGTGAGGGTTAGCCACAGTTCTTATAGCGAAAATTATAAATAAAGCTTCTAACCCACCCATTAGGGTGACGACCGCAATCTTGTTTACATCGGATCCAAGATGGCGGCGCCCATAATGGTCGCCTGCCTGACCTAAAGTAAATATTGCCCAGCAATTTTGGCTCTATCTTACATGAGAACAAGTGTAAGTAACATTCCGCGCACTTTGTGGTAATCTCGGGTAACTCGTGAACCCTGATACATCCATCCTCTCCTGCGATTAGCTTCTTCTTCTTCTTCTTTTTCGCGGGGATCCAGGAGGATCTTGAAAGTCGATGGATTTCTCCAGCAGAAGTCCGTGCTACCTGACTCTGCGATTGTCACTTTAAGAAGCTTTTTGAAAATTGTCGGAATTTTGAAAGGTGCCGAAAATTTTGAAAATTGCCGGAAACACCAAAATTCTGAAATAAAATTCATGATATAATTCATGCAGACGTGTAATTGCGCTCAGATTGTGTTGACAAGTAGAACTCTTGTTTTAATTTTTTTAACTCACTCAATAACAGCATTTCGTCCCCAGTACGTGGGTTGAGTTTACGAGTAATGTAAATTTTGATGTCAGAGAACAGTAGTGAATAAATGTGGGATTCATCTCTTTCGCCCCAGAGAAAACTCAAATATATTCAAACAAGTTCCTAAGTTTGACAACGAAATTGAGACCATCAAAATAGTCGAGTCAAACTGAATGCCTGCTAACCTTATTTGAAAATACATTTTTTGCTCGTTAGATAAAAACTATGAGGCCGCATAACTCAAATTGATCCAACATTTAAAATAGAACAAAAATGATGATGTGCATAGATCATGAGGCCGCAGCATAACTCAAATTGATCCAACATGCAAAATAGAACAAAAATGATGATGTGCATAGAAAAAACTATGAGGCCGCAGCATAACTCAAATTGATCCAACATGCAAAATAGAACAAAAATGATGATGTGCATAGTGATGCAAAAAAAAACGGTTTTATTTGATTGCGTTTTTTTTGCAAAAAAAACGTGTTTTTTATGTGCTTTTTTTGTTTTTTGTTTTTTTTTGCACACCTAAATTTTGTTAAGTATATGTCTGGTTTTTTTTTGCACATCTAAAATATATTAATATCCATGTTTTTTAGTCATTTTATTGTTATAAAAACATCAAAAAGAAACCATACAGTAAAAGTGGTGGCAGATAACCCACAATTACCTAGAGGCGTCTAAGAGGAACAGCAGAAGCCACAGAACTTATATTGATGGAGTCAAAATGCAGAGCTTACTATCTCTACTATGTCTGATTTTATTTTTATGTGACCAAAAAATCAGACTTTGCAGAGATAATAAGCTCTGAATTTTGACTCCATCAATATTAGTTCTGTGGTAAGTTCTGTAGCTCCTGCTGTACCTCTTAGACTCCTCTAGGTAATTGTGGGTTATCTGCCACCAATTTTACTGTATGGTTTCTTTTTTATGTTTTCATTACAAAAAAATAACTAAAAACCATAGATATTAATATATTTTAGATGACCAAAAAGATATGCTGTTTTTTTAAAAACATGTTTTTTTACAAAGAAACTCTGACTAATAAAAATGAATATTAATATATTTTCTGGTACCAAATATAACCATGCTGTTTTTTTACAAATAATCATGTCTAAAAAACAATAAATTTTATGTGACCTAAAAAGCCCCATGTAGTTTTTAAAAAAAACATGTTTTTTACTAAAAAATCATGACTGAAAAACATGAATAATATATTTATGAGACCAAAAAAATGTTTTTGTACTAAAAAATCATGACTAAAAAAACATGAATATATTTGTGAGACCTAAAAAACCCCATGCTGTTTTTTAAAAAATGTTTTTTACAAACAATGATGCATAAGAAAACCTGGATATGAATATATTTTATGCGACAAAAAACCATGCTGTTTTATTTTAAGTATTTTTCATAAAAAATTGCGTCTTAAAATCATGGATATTAATATATTTTATGTTACCAAAAAAATCATGGTTTGTTTTAAAACATGTTTTTTTTATTAAAAAGTTATTATTCATTTTTTGGTCACGACTTCCTTGTAAAAAAAAACACCCTCTCAGGGGGATACAATTATTGTATCTACGGGAACTAGCGCTCCCAGGGGGACAATGTGAGGGCCCAAGCTGAGAGTTAGGTAGGCCTCATTTTTGTTGAAATAATATGTTTTTGTTATGTCGAGGACCACCTTTTTTCGGTTCACTGCTGTCCTGTTTTTCAGCACCTACTACTGTCTTCTTCAACTTTGATCATGTTTCATAATCTTCCTTCCTCTCTTTGGATCGCACTTGTGGCTGGGTAGGGAGGCTAAAAGTAATGACTAATCTAATCTGTAAAAAAAACATGGATATTAATTTATTTTGTGTGACCAAAAAACCATGCTTTTTGAAAAAAAGATTATTTACAAAAAACCTGAGTGTTATTAAATTTTATCTGACCAAAAAAACATGATATTTTAAAAACCGTGTTTTTTCATAAAAAGTCATTAATATCCATGTTTTTTAGTCATGATTTTTGGTAAAGAAAACATTAAAAAAAAAGCATCATTTTTTTTGGCACATAAAATATATTAATATCCACATTTTTTAATCATGATTTTTCTGTAAAAAAGATGTTTTTCAAAAAAACAGCATGGTTGTTTATGGTGAAATAAAGTATATTAATATCCGTGTTTTTTAGTCATGACTTTCATAACAAAAACATTCAAAAAACAGCATGGATTTTTTGCTCACATAAGATATATTAATATCCATTAGAACCATACCAGGTCTTAGAATAAAATATCCACAAAGAATCTATTCACTCTATAAAACCTTTCGGAGACTAGCTCCATCTTCA
The DNA here is from genome assembly GCA_030386875.1 of Morinoia aosen. Lineage (NCBI taxonomy): Eukaryota > Metazoa > Arthropoda > Malacostraca > Amphipoda > Talitridae > Morinoia > Morinoia aosen. Next base: position 61,646,841 of record CM059568.1, on the reverse strand, counting down.
GTAAGTCATTCAGTCAAATGTTTTTCAAAGGAACAGTGAAAATTCTTTGTCCATTTCACCAAATTTTACTGAATGACTGAGAATGGAGCTGGTCTCCGAAAGGTTTTATGGAGTGAAAAGATTCTTTGTAGATATTTTATTCTAAGACCTAGTACAGTTCTAATAAACATGATTTCAATATTAACAGCATTCTTTGTTTATAAGTTTTTAAAGACAATTCGATTAAAGAAAAACAACTTTCCTGATATTTACATCCGTGTTTTTCTAATCATGATTTTTTTTAAATGTTTAAAAAAAACAATGTTTTTGGTCCCATAAAATATAATAGCCATGTTTTTTAGTCAAGATTTTTCTGTTAAAAAACAATGTTTAAAAAAAACAGCATTGGATTTTTAAAGTCACATAAATATATTAATATCCATGTTTTTTATTCATAATTTTTGTATAAATAACATGTTTTTTTAGTCGCATCTCTATCAATGACCATAAGTAAAGATATGTTATTATAACACACCATTTTGGGAGTTAAAGGTTATTCACATGTATTGTAAAATAAATGAAATATCAAAGCATGAAACCGCAGAAAATGAAAAATTTAATAAAACCATGGAAAACCATCAATTAAGAACTATGCTGTTTTATTTTGTAATTTGACATGAAAACAAATAATGTAATGTGGTTCTTTTTCTTGCCGAGTTATTTTCAGACAAAATATTAAAAAAAAAAATATCCACGTTTTTTTGGCCACGGTTTTTTTTGTAAAAAAAAAACATGTTTTTTTTTTTTAAAAACGGCATGGTTTTTTTGAGTCACATCTCTAGATGTGCATAGAAAAAATTATGAGGCCGCAGCATAACTCAAATTGATCCAACATGCAATAGAACAAAAATAATGCTGTGCATAGAACATGTGCGTAAAGTGTGCGCTAAATATCTTCCTATTCTACTCAAGAACGATACAAGAGACGCGCAAAGGCAGCGTTGTAGCACAACCTCAAACTTAGAAAAGTTTTCAGAAATGTCCATGAGCGGTGAGAAGCTTCCACAAGTTCTCGAGCTTTTCAAGGTTTTTGAAAACTTTCCATAAGTGGGCAAAACATCCACTGGAGTTCACATGTCCATCCTGTGCTCCATGAGAGAACACTTGATGCCCATGTTCATGAGTAGCTCGTATACACGGCGCGCTTCTTCCGAGCTCAGCATTGGCACCTGGAAAAACGTTAAGAATCACGTTTAGACATTAGAATTTTGGAAAAAATCACAAATTACGTCTAGATATCAAAAGATTATTCCGAGCTCAGCATTGGGATCTGGAAGAATGTAAAGAATCACGTCCCCCAAAGATTACTTACTCACTTCCCCGAAAGATTTAGTTTCAAATATTTTCAAAAATGTAATTGACTGTCAAACTTTCTTATATTGTCATCAACATTGTTGCTGAAATACTGTTTTTTTCCCTTTTTTGAGATTGTTCGACAGGTGAGAAAATTGGTACGCAGAATAACAAGCGAGTAAAAAACGAATTTTAACCAATCTTGCCATCAAGTAGTGTGAGGAAAATTGGTCTCTTCGCTTTCGAGCACGCGACAGAGCCGCTCGGCGCTCGGCGGCAGCAGGCCGTTGCTGCGCCTTGGGCAGACATGAATGGTTATCTGCAGTCCTCACGATAAATTTCACGCACATTATAAGGGTTTACAAATATTTCACAAGCCTCATAATCAGTTTCCATTAACATGAAAAAAGTTTTCATTAACATTATAAGGGTTTACAAATATTCCGCAGTCCTCACGATACATTTCACTAACATTATAAGGGTTTACAAATATTCCGCAGTCCTCACGTATGTTTCACTAACATTATAAGGGTTTACAAATATTTCACAGACTTCATGATCAAGTTCAATTAGCATGGAAAGGGTATTCATTAACATTATAAGGGTTTTGAAACTCTATCCCTCACCCGTGGCCTCATGATTGGGAGTCAATAATATCAGAAAGGTTTAAAAGCTCCAAAACGCCGTCCCTGACCCTTGTAAATTCTTGACTCTTATGCACACTGGCAACACAGCTCGTGTTGCGCTGTCGGAGTAGTGAGTGTTACGGCCATGTAGAACTGTTTCAATTGTTTCCAAATCAGTTCTGCTGTTTTAATTTCGTTCCAAAAGCTTTGTTCTACTGTTGTAATTTTGTTCCAAAAGCTTTGTTCTGCTGTTTTAATTTCGTTCCAAAAGCTTTGTTTTACTGTTGTAATTTTGTTCCAAAAGCTTTGTTCTGCTGCTTTAATTTCGTTCCAAAAGCTTTGTTTTACTGTTGTAATTTTGTTCCAAAAGCTTTGTTCTGCTGTTTTAATTTCGTTCCAAAAGCTTTGTTTTACTGTTGTAATTTTGTTCCAAAAGCTTTGTTCTGCTGTTTTAATTTCGTTCCAAAAGCTTTGTTTTACTGTTGTAATTTTGTTCCAAAAGCTTTGTTCTGCTGTTTTAATTTCGTTCCAAAAGCTTTGTTTTACTGTTGTAATTTTGTTCCAAAAGCTTTGTTCTACTGTTTTAATTTCATTCTAAAAGCTTTGTTCTGCTGTTTTAATATCGTTCCAAAAGCTTTGTTTTACCGTTGTAATTTTGTTCCAAAAGCTTTGTTCTACTGTTTTAATTTCATTCTAAAAGCTTTGTTCTGCTGTTTTAACTTTGTTCCAAAAGCTTTGTTCTACTGTTTTAATTTTGTTCCAAAAGCTTTGTTCTAATTTTCCACTATTACAAACGCAGCTACGTAGAGCACGAGCGTTCGCTGACCACCTAGCACTGCTCTTCCTGAAGTCGCTAATTTAGGATCGTTTATACTGCTTTCTTCCTTTCTTTGAATTATATCAATTGTTCCCACATGAAAAACACACCCATACCATTTAATAATCAATTTTGAGGGTGAGTCAAAAATTTCCACCCAAAGTTGGGCCCAACTAAGCCTATTGGGGAATACGCAAATAAATACACACGGCCACTTCTACCATTCAAGAGATCTACAAACGGAGAGGTGTATTATATGAACTTCTATCCTTGGAAACTGGTCTCGGACAATTTCGAACGAAAGATACTCACAATTCGCGCAACCATAACGAAAGAGAAGACACTAAAGTTCGCGCAACCATAACGAAAGAGAAGACACTAAAGTTCGCGCAACCATAACGAAAGTAAGACACTAAAATTCGCACAACGAAAACGAAAGACACTAAAATTCGCGCAACCATAACGCAAGAAAGACATCAAAATTTACGCAACCATAACGAAAGGAGACACTAAAATTTGCGCAACCATAACGAAAGACACTCCAAATTCGCGCAACTATAACGAAAAAAAGACAGCACAACCAGCAAATCGGCGCACCACATACCCTCACATACTCACAACTCGCGCAACCAAAATGAAAAAAAGATCACAACCAGCGAACGCATCACTTACCCTGACATACTCCCAACTCGCGCAACCAAAATGGAAAAAAAATTACAACAAACGAACACACCACTCACCCTCACAGTGAAGTTTTTGGCCAAAGCGGACGTTTCCTCACACGAGGAGGAAGCCGGAGAAGACGACTGGGATCGGGGTGACATGAGGCACGATGGAGAGTCGCGGATGTTGATGGGGCGGTTGAGGATGTTGATGGGGGAGTTGGGCATGTTGATGGGGGAGTTGGGCATGTTGATGGGGGAGTTGGGCATGTTGATGGGGGAGTTAGGGATGTTGATGGGGTGGCAGACGGTGGAGGATGAGGAGACACGACGACGCTTCCTCACGGGGGGTTTGCTGTCCCTGGTGGGGGACTCGCAGCAGGTCACCCCGAACTCGCAGCTTCTCTCCGCCATGCTGTAATGACGTTGTCGTTGTCATTCACGCATTACTAGCGTTGTTATTGTCATTCACGCATTGATATTGTTGTTGTTTTTCTCGCATTAACAACGCTGTTGTTGTCACTCACGTATTAGTAACGTTGTTATTGCCATTCACACATTAATAGCATTATTGTCATTCACACATTAAAAACGTTATTGTCATTCACACATTGATAACGTTATTATTGTAATTCATACATTATTATTAACGCATTAATAACGTTATTATTGTAATTCAATATACACGTACAGATTAAGCAAATCATTATGGCGGGCACAAGCACAGGAGAGCGCGACTTCAACTGACCGAGCACCAGCACTGCACAAGTGTTCAGTACTCGTGGTAACAAAAGAAGTACTTCAGCCGCACACGAAACAGGCACATTAGTAGGCCTAAGATAACTAGATACATAGCTAAATATACAGCGTGCGGCAGTCGATCCTGCATTTTCGCGAAGGCTGTGAAGTGTCTAAAAATGCAGGATTGACTTCATTTTTTAACTCGAGAAGGCTGTGGAAGTCTAAAAATACAGAATTGACTGCTGCAGCCAGTACAAGCATTCTCACAACCGCCAAACGAGACAAAAACACACGTGAAATACGTTCACAAGATCAAATTGCACTTACTGATCAGTTTTAGACCGCATGGAGACAGTGAGCAAAACATTCTTGCCATTGTCCTTGTGCTGGTGGCAAGAGTTCCAGCAGAGAGCCGTGGTCTTCAGGTTGAAGGCCCACACACCAGGGGCAACTTCCTCCAACTTGTGCCCGATAATATCACTGAGGGGAGTGTACGATCTGTACCTGTCATACTTGTCCTGCACGGGCACCAGTCCGTCAGTACACAAAAAAGCAAGTTGCTTATGATGCTCCCGCGAGCAAGTCCTGGCATGCGAGTCCCCGTGCATCCCGCAAGCACGGACCGGAGTGTCTCTGTTGTCCGGCTCCAGGTACGAAGTCTCCAGGCAGATCTCTGTGTCCCTGAGGGCCTCTTCCGAGCCGCAGAACGTCAGGTAGAAGTTTCTGTTCAACTTCACAAAAACCCTGTCGTCAACCACCTGCGCGTGAAAAGAAATGTTGGATTTAGCTAAGAAAGGGCGGGTTTAGCTAGCCCGTGGATGCGTCAGAAGAAAGGGCGGACTTAGCTAGCCCTTGGATGCGTAAGAAGAAAGGGCGGATTTAGCCAGCCCGTGGATGCGTAAGAAGAAAGGGCGGACTTAGCTAGCCCGTGGATGCGTAAGAAGAAAGGGCGGATTTAGCCAGCCCGTGGATGCAAGATATTATGTATTTCAAACAAACTTACACCGTGGGGTCCATTTGCCCCTAACTTTTTTATTAAAGTAACAAAGCACATAAAGGTTAACCAGGTTCACTTAACTGGGAAACGTCACAAAGTCATGCTCCAATAAATGGATAGAACGTACGGTTATTTCAGTTTAAAATTCAGTTGAGGTCATTTTGACTCCACCGTGCATCCACGGGTAACTCATAGGCCGTCTCAAGCTCCTTCATAGCAGCCCTACGATACTCATAGCAGACCAACGATACTTATAGCAGTCTTACGATACTTAACGATATTCAACGATACTCATAGCAGACGAACGATACTCATAGCAAACCAACGATACTCATAGCAGACTAACGATACTCAAGGCGATACTCAGCGATATTCACAGCACCCCACTTTCTATTTTGGTTGGCGCTAGCTACCAATTAACCTACATAAATGATTGATGCTAAAATTTTAGATCGCATGTCAGTGCAAACATGTTGGACATACTGCAAAGTATGCCACGTGAATGCTTGGCCATTAATTATTTTGCACACACTGCCTAAATACCTACGAATAAACTATAAACTTCGCCTACATCAAGTATATTCACGATATTACCACAACGTACATGGTCTCATTAATTGTTCTAACACCGTTTTTAAATTTCTACCAATGCTTGGCGACATCTTTATGTGATTTTTTTTAAATTAGTGCACATACAGATACTCGTACACTTGAAAATTCAGCACCTTGTCCATTCTAACTTCACGATAAGTTAATACTGAGCGTAAAAATAAAAGAAATAAAAGCAAAGGAAATAAAATACAAGAAATAAAAATAAAGGAAATAAAATAAATAAAATAATAGAGGAAATAAATTTTCCTTAAGAAAATAAAGGAAAAAATCGCTTACACTGCACGACCCACAAATGGTTGCGTGCGTTAGGATAGACGACATAGATGGTGAAAAGCTAATGTGCAATTAGCTTTTCAAAGCTAATAAGCTGCTAAAACTCAGCTACTACTTACAAAAACACAGCATTTGCAATGCTTCCTTATTTACTTAAATGGTTACCAACTGACCAATATGAGTTGACTTGAGGGGGAGAGAATCCGTGCTCAGCCTCGAATTTCACACAAACATTAAAATTAAAAAACCATGAAACCCAACACTTTTCCACTCCGATTAAAAACCTTTAAGCATTTATTATTTTGAATATTCTAAGTTATATACTTATTATTTTGAACATTCTAAGTTGTGTATTTTTATTCTGAATATTCTAAGCAATGCATTTATTATTTTGAATATTCTAAGCAATGTATTTATTATTTTGATTGTAAGCAATGTATTTATTATTTTGAATATTATAAGCAATGTATTTATTATTTTGAATCTTCTAAGCAATGTATTCACTATTTTGAATATTCTAAGCAACGTATTTATCATTTTGAATCTTCTACGCAATGCATTTATCATCTTGAATATTCTAAGCTATGAATTTATTATTATGAATATTCTAAGCAATCTATTCATCATTTTGAATATTCTAAGCAACTCAAACGTATTTTTTAGCTGAGCTAAAAGAGTTTTCGCCCTGCAACTTTTCAGGCTCACCTTGCACGTAGAAGTTTTCTTCTTGTCAGCAGGAGGAGGTGTGATGCGCACGGAAACGGGACCCCCAGCAGACATAGCTAGATCAGGAGAGCCGTAGAACGTAGGCAGTTCTTGCTTCACCTGCCCAGGGATATTGGCAGCGGGAGAATCGCTCGGATACGGTGTCAGAAGTTTCCCTATCTCATCTCCGAAGTCTGGGAGGGTATCTAATCCACGGTTGGTCTGTGGCATCTCGCAGAAACGCGATCCGTTCGCGTTGTGTAATTGTTCGTGGTTCGTCCGCTGAGCTGACATGTTATTTCCCAGGTGTTGTACTGGATAAGCAGCCAGCAGAGGCGACGGCACACATCCAGTAGACTTGAACTGTCCACTGGTCGGCAGGTTAGAAGGAAGGCAGCGCGACATCTGATCGGTTTCAGAAGGGGGGTAGTAGAAATTCTCCTGTTCGTCGATTTGAAGAAGGGACACCTCGGGGATCATGCCAGTCTCCAGAGGTGATATTGTTATTGAGCGGTTCATGGTAGAGCTAACCGCGTTAGATTCGACTTCAGTGTGGTTGTCCCTAATCTGTGAAAAAAGAAGTCGTCAGCAACTTCAGCGAACGTCGAAATGTGCGAGCAGCAACTTGCGCATACATCAAACGTGTGCGCGCTCGCATGAATGTAACCAATCGTTTAATTCCTGGGAATGATATATTTTAGTTGAATTAGAAAAAAACAGGTAAATTAAAATAACCATAGCACGCCGAAATTAATATAATCTTAAAGAAAAGCAACGATGAAACGATGAAAAACAACATGGATGAAAGGGTGCAATATTTCTAGGCCACGAGTAAGTTGCTAAAACGTAGGATGAAGAAATTATAATATATAAAGCATTATTTGAGATTAAATATCAATATAGACGAAAATTTAGCGCACAAGGCAAGGCAATTGTAAGATAAAGTTCTTTTTTCAGTTCATTCACGTAATTAAATGGGACAATTTTGCCCATTTTCATTCTTCCACAGGCCACACAATGCCTCGGCTCGTCTCCTCTCCCGTCGTTCAACATACCAAATAAAGAAGAAAAAAATGGCAAAGCCCAAATTGGGACATCCTAAGCACAATTAATTGCTGTGAGCATGTAGATAAAAATTTCCGTGGTAAAAAATATAGTCAGAAGATGATGATAATGATGAGATGTTAGTTCAAGCCTCCCCAACCGCAACTAAGACGTTCCAAAGAGAGGAAGGAAGGTAGTATTAGCATAGAGTTAAGGGAACGCGGAATCTATATAGACAACGTGCATAGAATTAAGCAATAAATTGAGATAGAATTTTATGAAACAAGATAAAAGTTGTAGGAGCTGAAAACAGGGCAGCAGAGAACCGAAAAAAGACGGTCCTTAAGATAACGAAACTCGTTAAGAAATGCACGTCTCGCTACAAGTTATGTAAAATTTTGCTACACTTCAGTGAACTCAACTTTGGGCATTTATCTTTGCTAAATAACGATAAGCTACAGCCCGGAATGTCTTATTATTATTATTATTATTATATAAGAAAGTTTTAGCCTCCCTTAACCACGACAAAGATGTTCCAAGAGAGGAAAGAGGAAGGCACCATTTAGTACGGAGTTGAGGGAACACGGAATCTATGCACAAGGTGCACAGAAACAGTAAGCTAGGAAAGAAGTTCATGAAACAAGAAAAAAGTTGAAGAAGAAAGTAGTAGGTGCTGAAAAACAGGACAGCAGTGAACCGAAAAAAGATGGTCCGTAACAAAACAAAGACATATTTTATTACAACAACAAAAAAAAAGAAGCCTACCTAACCTTTAGCTCGGGCCCTCACATGGTCCTGGAATGTTTTTCTAAATAGAGATATGATCGCACAAATATCTCTCACTATCAAACTTTTTAAAATAAATAGTAACGCATAAAATTCGCTTCTATAGTTCAAGAAACTGATTTTCATCGTTATAACTGAATGACTTCTGGATTTATTCGTTCCTATTAACATGCTAAATTAATAATGATCCTAATAAGCACTGTATATTTCCATTTTCGAAGATATAAGACTTTTAATCTGTGTCGTCATTTTTCAATGGCAACCAATTTATCACTTTCAAAATGATGAGTCGTAATTTTTCATTAAATTAAATTTCATTAATTATATCGCACCTTCATTTAGTTTTCTTTAAAGCATTTGTCGAAATAGAGTCAGTGACTGCTGGTCGGTCAGCAGCATTATGAAAATCCCCTCAGTGACCACCGGTGGGTCAAGTCGCACTTGAAGTGTTAGTAACACGAGCGTCTTCGCGGACAAAATAATCAAAGACGGAATTTTCGAGTGGTTTACCTCTTTATTACGGTACTGCTGGACGCGTAAGTTCTGTTAACCTGGCTACGCAGCCTGCTTCTTTCTGATCGAATTCCTCGAGTTAGTGCTTTTCTTAAGTAAAATTTGAGGTCACAGCATCTGGCATAGTTGCCAGATGCTGACTGCCAAGTCGACAGAATAACTTAAGGGCACTAGGGGACATTTCGGCCGTGAGGCGCGACACGTGTATACGCGGCTCACCACTGAGGCTCATATTTGTGTGTGTTTATACGAAGTTCCCTATTCGGCACGGTAGTAACGAGGCTCCAGAGTGTCGCACATTACGAATCCGATCAGAGCGAATAGGAAACTCCGTATAAACACACACAAATATGAGCCTCAGTGGTGAGCCTCGTATACACGTGTAGCGCCTCAAAAAAAATGTAATGTTCCCTGGTGTAAACGGCCCTTTACGCTATCATACACACCAGAATTTCGACAGAAAAATCTAAGCTTACCTACACACCGCTACAACGACGTTTGGAAAACTGGAATGTGAACGTACGGTGTTAGGTGTGATGGAAGGCAGATTCTCCCCGGTAGGGAAGATAATACCGGACGAGCTGTCGTCCAGAAGAGCAGAGCCGTTGTAGCCGTTCAGGCAGCTCGAAGATTCCTGTCACAAATATTCAAAAATGAAGTATCAAAGACTCCTCCTGTCATAAATATTAAAAAATGAAGTATCAAAGACTCCTCCTCTCACAAATATTCAAAAATGAAGTATCAAAGACTCCTCCTGTCACAAATATTCAGAAATGAAGTTTCAAAGATTCCTCCTGTCACAAATATTCAAAAAAGAAGTTTCGAAGACTTCTCCTGTCACTAATATTCAAAAATGAAGTTTCGAAGACTTCTCCTGTCACAAATATTCAAAAGTGAAGTTTCGAAGACTTCTCTCACAAATATTGAAAAATGAAGCATCAAAGACTCCTTTTGTCACAAACATTGAAAATGTGAAACACTACCTATATTTATGAGCACAATTAACAAAGAAATGCAAAGAAGTTATGCTATGATAAAAATCAGCAAGGTAAGCTCATAGTAAAGTAGATTTTCTCCAAACGGAGATTTTCTACCAGAACATGCGTGAATGACAATTTTTTTATACATCGGTTAGAATATGCGATACTTAGTTATAATGGCATTGGCGTATAACACTACCGGAGGTCATAGTCTCGTTTATACGCTTCGATGTTGAAAAAGTTTGAGAGAAAAAGTAAAAATATGTTTCCATGGGGAAGTTATTTTAATTAAGTTTTATAATGCATATAAATTAATAATAATAAAAACATACAGGCAGTGACACATTACACGGAACACGAGCACGTAAACAATCAAGTGATAACTGAAGTAATAACTGAAGAGTGAAGATCATCAGTCAAGTTCAGTTTATGATAATATAACCAAACGGGTAAAATTATCTTCTTTAAAAGTAGAAGAGGCATAATGTGAGATCACGAGCTTGGGTTTGGGTAGGCCTTCTTTTTGTTGAAAAAAGAAGAGGCCTTTTGTTTTTTTACGGACCGTCTTTTTACTGTTCACTGCTGTCCTTTTTCTCATTGTTTTATTTCTCAATTATACAAAATTTACCTTGTTTCACAACCTTACCACTTAATACTCCATGGAATAACGCCAGGAGCTCGAAAACATTTCATTGACTCAAACCCTTCACAGTGTAATTGCAGGTTTTTTAGTAGGTCACACAAAAATTCTCTTTTTTTATCATGGGACCTCACTACAGTCAAATCACCTACAACGTACGATAAGGTTTGTAATCGAAATCTATACTTTGTTAACTATCGACAATATCGCAACACCATAGAATTATGTGACCATCATCGGTGAAGCCTAACACATATGTTCGAGAAAAACGCTTACTCGTTCTTGTCTTACTGTATGTTCGAGAAAAGTGTTTATTCGTTTTTGTTTCTGCATTAGACTGTTTTGAACAGCATCTAGTAGAAAAATCACTAGCTAGATAGATATCAATTTTATCATTCTATACGAAGGATGTGCTACAAGTTGAACCATGTATATCACGAACCATGTATATCATATATCACGCGTTGTATGTGAATATATACTAACTAGTCTTCGATGAATTTCAACACATTTCGACAGTTAAGTGAAGCAAAATTTTTACAGAATACAAATACTGGATTTTTTCCAGATGCGTCCCGCCACTAATGCAACACATAAGTTCACCCACTTGAAACTTTCGACTTCAATTTACTCTCAAACGATAGATGAAAACATTCTTTCTTTTGAGAATAATTTAAAGTCGAAAGGTGCATTATTTCGAAAGTTACAAGTAGGTGAACTTATGTGTTGCATTAGTGGCGGGGCTTATCTGGAAAAGATCCCAAACACTAACTTCTCTCTCCACTGTACGTCAGAATGGTTTGCAAGTTTGCTTTCGTGACAGGTGTGGAATGGGATTAAAGTCAAATAGTAGACGTGAAGATACGCAATCGCGACCAGCTTACGGTGAACATTGATAAAGAACCTAATACAAATTCATCAAAAGCAACGCTGATTTAAATACTCACGTAATCCAGTGGTGTTGGTGAATAAGCCTGCACTTCCCTCGCTAACTGTAGAAATTCTTCCATGTCATGAGGGTACGTTAAAATATACCACTGATCATGAGTAGGTAAATATATAAGTATTTGTATTTATATTTTTAATTGTGGGTGCCTCTCCCACGAACATATGGGAGAGCACATATATAAATTTATTTCTACATATACATAAAAAAGTAAATATTTATTTAAAGATTTGTTAGCTTATAATACGAGGTTCGCTGAAATTAAAACAGAACCTATTACTCAAAAATAAGTCACTTGATATACCTGTAAAAAAATACATGTAACATCGAAATTACGTTAGCAAAAACGTCTACCCAGTATAACTTTTTCGCCACCTGCATGCATGTTGTTTGTCGCCCGAGTAATTAAATCGCTTAGGCGGCGAAAAACATGCATGCTCCGGGGAAAAAGTTAGACTCGGTAATATGCGGAATCTATGGAGCTAAAAGAAAACTTCTAATGTGCAGAGGTACCAGGGTCTCAAAAAATCCCTACACTTGGTCCAGGCATAATGCGAAAGCGATTGTCGAAGAATTGAAGGTACAATAAAAATGATTTCTGAATTGAATCTGAAGACAATATCTTAGATAAATTCTTAGATAATAGTTAATAGTTCTGTGACACAATCAATAACATAAAATCGAGCAGGCAGGATGGTAGCTATTTGAAAATGTTGATAATAACAAAACAAATAACTCATTGGAAAGAACAACTTCATAGCTCGAAAGTTTGGAAAATTGTGTTATCCATAATGTTAAATTCGCCGTTTCGTTCTACATATTTTAGTAAAACCTTCAAAATTCACTGAGAGGAAGGATTTTTTTTTCGATTAAAACTTAATTCCGTAAAGCAGTTTGCAAATTTAAAAACACTTCTCCTGAAAAATAAACATTTCGACTTGTAACATTGTGCTTCCCAATGAGCGAAATCAAGTTCATTGGTAACGATGTGACTCAGACGACTGGCTGTCACACGGTGATAGAGTACTTATCTGCGTCAGCACATGGACAACATCAGCAATACCAGCTAGGTCTCTTAACATCTCTTAAAGTAGCTAAGTACCGTCTTAAAAGTAGAAAACTGTGCACATAGCTAGCAAGGTAATCAATCCTAAAGCTCTATATTAGTACGTTTACATTGTTCGTTTATAAAAATCGTTTAACTTTTCAGTATTATTGTAAAAAACCCAAGTTTGTCGTCCCATAATCAGCTGCAGTACAACAACGCCTCTGTTGCTTCCTATGAAAGTTCAACATCCCTTAAGAAAATTACAGTCCTTGCTTGAACCGTACGTGCAGGGGACGCACATGAAAACCTTAGTCATGCACGGGTAGAATTCTTTGTGCACGTTTGAATTTTTTTTCCAGTTAAGTTTCATAACAGTTCCACCCTTCATTTTAAAGTGTAATATTCATTGAAAGAAATTGATTTAAACTTGAAAAATATATTTAACATAAATGAATAAGAAAACGTTCCACGTAAATCTCCAGATGTCTGAAATGTGTAAATTAATATTCATAAATCTGTATGAAATGTATTATGAGTTAGTCGAGTCTTAAAAGTAATATTGAGTTTAACCCATTTCAAATTGATTGATGGTACTAGGCTTGTGTCATCAGAATAAACTAATTGAAAACACAAATATTTTCTACTACAGGATAACTAGACAACGCGTGGACGAATCTTTGAATTTAATTTTGTTTATTTGATCTTTAGAGAAACTCAATGAGCAGTTTAACACTAGATTAGTTATTAAGTCTCCCTAACCCCAACGAAGGTGTTCCCAAGAGAGGAAGGAGGAAAGCATTTTTAGTGAGGAATAAAGGAAACAGGATATCTAAGCACAAGGTGTCCCCCCACACGTCGCACATATGTAAAAGCAGCCACATCGATAGATGTTAATAAAAGAAGATATAAGCTTAAGAAGGTAAAAGGGGCTGAAAAAAGGATATCAGTGAGAAGTAATAAAAAATATACCATATCAACAAAAAAATGAAGGCAAATTTCTTAACAATCAGCTCGATACTTCACATCTTTTCCTGTGAATGCAAATTCCCAAGTATTCAATAACTGTATCTTAAGAAAAAATAGCTGACTCAACAGAAAACTCAAGTCTTAAGATGAGAAAACTGAGCACGTTGCTTGCAAGTTAGTCCTAAAGCGCAATATTAGAACGTTTTCATTTTTCGTTCATAAACATCGTTTAACTTTTCAATACAATCGTCAGTCAAACACGTTCGGTCAAATGAGCTCGAAAGAAATTTTCGTAGATAACTTAACTAATAACTCGACGAAATCAATATCACTCTTGCTAGTCTTTTTCTCTCGATTTACGTGTTTACATATTCAAAAACGCAAAGCTGGCTGCTACTAGCATTTTAATACATCCTGTCTCACCAAGATGAGTCCAACACAACAGGGTCCCTTTAATAACCTTTTGCTTTGGCACGTCATTCTCTAAAAGTATGGCTATACCCCCACGTACTTTTTTACAGCTTAGCCCTTTCAGTTTCACAACTACTGTAGCTTTCAAACCTCGAGATTGTTTTTTTCCTTCCTCATTTTCTAGCCATAGAATGTTCGAGCTAATTTGCTAGTTGGTTGTTATTCTTCTCGAGGGTGCAAGCCATTTTACAATATTTTCGTGAGAAGGCCATCTCGCTCGTTAGCAACATTAACTAAGGATTCTTAATACTAAGATTTTTAAAAACCAATGTACTAAATTTTATGTATCAACTTTATTGGGAATAAACTGCTTTCCTTCTTCTAGCATCGCATGGCAACACGGGTGTGAAGCACAAAGTAGCGAGGACATGCCGCCATTTTGATGCCAACCTGCTCACTCGAATGTTCACCGGCTGATGATCATTGGCTGGTCGCGCTGTAACGCTTTTGTAAATGATGGGGTGATTGTGGAGGCATGCTTCTCAAATGATGACGATGGTGTGAATTATTCCTAATGTAATGTATCTGCTGGAAAATTTTGGCGGCATGCTGCTCAAATGATGAGGGAGGCGTGAATTTTTCTTACTATGATGTATCTGTCATAAAATTTGTTAGGAGAAATAAGTTTCATTTGATTCTTCACCAATTAGCAAGTCGCTACGGGTGATGGCGGCGGCATGCATCTCAAATGATGAGAGTGAAGAAAATTTTTCCTATTATGATGTATCTGTCGTAAAATTGGTTAGGTGAACGGAGCTTGATTTGAATCTTCAACCCTAAGCAAGTCGCTGCATGGGCTTATGCAGAAAATGAAGAAGTTAGATGCTATAAACTTCTCATCGAGTCATGTATATACATAAATCTATTAAATTTGAAACGTGCTTAAGTAGGTTCTTTTTTTAATTTCTTTAGTGTTAATAAATTTTAAATGAATCCAGGAAATGCACCAGAGAAGTTACAATATTCACTCGCTTAGGGTAATTAGGGTCTAATGACAGTTATTATGACACATCTTATGATGGAATTTGATAAAGAATGTCTTCATTTTTGAAGGTAACAGAGGGTCTACAAATTCACAAACTACAAAAAATTTTACGAAGGGTCCAGATCTGGGTTATGTCGAAACATTAATGCGTTAATTTAAACCTTTCTACTGCGTTATTTATTTAATGTGATTTCATTTAATTTAAACATGATTTTAAATTTAATATTTAATGTGAATGCGCTAACACAATGGTGCACTAACCTTTTTTAATTCCAGACCATGCTGTATAAGACAGTGGACATAACCGTTTGAAGCATTCAGAGATGTTGTTCTAAAAATTTTCAACAAAACTTCAAAACGTTTCTGATGACGTCACACAAAACCAATTATTTTCGAGTCTATTTATTCCCACCAGTACAAGTTTAAAATATCCTTTTCATAGGATATGAGTTTTGAAATTATTCCAGCAGAGAGGAGAATTTTATCACGAAGCGCAGCACGTGCATGCAGTTACCGTCAAATGTAAAGACCTACGTTAACGTTCTGCTTGATTTTCGATCAAAACGTCTTAATTCATATCAATACAGTGCATTATTCTCACTCGTGTAAATTTAAAATATTCTTTCAACTAGAAAAACGTTTTGAAATCATTTCAGCACAGAGAGGAATTTCATCAGGTTAATCATGTACATGTACAGTTACCGTCAATATAACGAACTAGATGAACATTCCGCTAGATTTACGAGCAAAACCTCAGTTCATGTCAGGAAATGGGGCAGTGTGCAGAAATGTATATAAAGAAATTTTTATATGAAATAAGTGCCATCCTAACTGTGATTTTCAATCTTTATCATAAGAGCAAGCACCGCGCACCCCGCACGGACTTCTGGTTGAAATTGAGATCTAAAAACTTTGGTGCAGGAATTTCAGACAGCATTGCGGTATGAAAATAGAAACGAGCATTGCATAAATTTCAAATACTTCAAAATAAAATGCCAAAATTCCGTCAAGAATTCTGTGATATCACTTTCGAGTTTGGAGTTAACTCGAGAATAATTGAAAAATTCTTAACTCCATTCAGAACGCGTCGGTTTTCACAAGCAACGAAAATTATTTATAAACTATCGATACACCAAACACACAAGTAGTGAAATTTCGCAGTCGCAAAAGTGCAATTATTCACGTTTTAACTGAACAGCAAATTCATAAGTCGTGCGCACACTTTCCAAGTCACCTAAGTTGTGCTTCGTGCGCTCATTTCTCACTGCGATCACCTTTCTGCTAAAAGCACTCACTATATGTTCTATGCATACCATGGACCATGGTCTATGACAACCCTCACCAGTGTCGATCATACTTCGAACACAGAGCAACAAAATGGCCTATTGATGAAATTAAAAATTTGAATATGGCTTTTAAGAATAAGAACGGTTGTTCTCACCACTTGAATTGTATACAACCGATTTCGGAGTAGAGCTATGCATGGCGGCGCCAACCCCTACAGCCTAAAAATTATTTCACGTAGTTTTTTCTCATCAGAGTGTGATTCCCGTTTATTTTTTCTCACCCCGAGGTCAATTAATGTTTATGCAGAATTCATCAAGAAAATCTTATTAAATTCCATGAATCATTTCGACCAATGTGAAAATCTTTAAAATTTTCGAGGACTGTTATTGCACACCTGGCAACGACCGAGAGAAACACTGAACAGCGTAAGTTGGTAGGTGTCTGGTCTGAGACCTCAAATTCCCGAAAAACATAGCAGAAAATAAAATTTAAACTCTCATTTTCTGTTGAACAATAAAAACTTGACAGAAATTTATAGATGGAAAAATGGACACTGAAATGTTCGACATGTTAAATGAACCCACGAATACAAGTACATCTTCAACAGCCTCTTACCGAAAATCTCGAATTCTGATCTTCAAGGATCAGTTGCGTAACTATTTTGCCCACGCTGCAGCAAATATAAATTTATCAAGGTGAGGAATGATTTATGAAATTAGAGCCTCGTAATTATCAGAAATGCTGCCCGCAACTGCACTCCCGAGCTCCTCTGCCGCCTCGCGTCACTCACACGCCAACAAGCAAAGCGACAATGCATAAAAAGTGATCAGTTATTTGCAAATATTTAAAAATCAGCATTGTAAAATGAACAAATAAAGAATATCAAGGCAAGAGTTACCCACAGTAGCTGCAATACAACCGGTATTTCACTCGTTTCGTAATATTTCACTGAAAATTTTAGTAGTCTGTAAACATTTTGTAAGATTACGTTTCTTCGAAGTTAACTCGCTGAAGTTTTATTCATTACCAATGTCATGATCTTTTTTAATTTCAACAAGAGAAATGAAAATTTCATTGATGTCAGGATTCGTAGATAAACCACGTAGCGACACCTGGGATTTTTCCGTATTATTGCCTTTGCGATTTCTTTGCAGTCGAGAGGAGTAACTATGCATGTAGTCTATAACAGATCAAGCGGTGTTGCTCGAGTATATTTTGAACATCCAAAAAAGGGCGCTTTTGAGGTAAGTTAGAAAATTAAATGTTACTAATAAAATTCACTCTATGGACATCAACTTCAAAAAGCACTTATACTTTCTCGCGCGCCAATAGTTACAGAAAATCATAACCGAGTAAATGTTAGCACAAAA
This sequence comes from Morinoia aosen, assembly GCA_030386875.1. Classification (NCBI taxonomy): domain Eukaryota; kingdom Metazoa; phylum Arthropoda; class Malacostraca; order Amphipoda; family Talitridae; genus Morinoia; species Morinoia aosen. Next base: position 61,629,040 of record CM059568.1, on the reverse strand, counting down.
TTCACGATCCTCTAAATTTTACGGCACAAAGCTTGACCAAAGACTGAAAAGGCAGAGCAAGCAGACTGGCCTACACCTCACTTTATGAAGGCTGATCAGCAACTGCCAGGCGGACTGTTGTGCTCCGCTACTAGACTGGCACTGGACAAGCTGCAATTCGCATTCAAGTGATAAATATTTCACATATAAAAGAGATTAAACATATCTAAGATGTATTCTTTGCTCTAAAACTTTCTGAATCATCATATTTCAAGAAATTTCAGATAGATTTATTTGTTTTATTATGAAGTCAGGAGAAAATCAAAAAATATTTGTTTTATATATGAAATTAATGGTACGTGAACGCATGTTCTCAACGTCACGTTATCAAAGTGTTCCCAGACTCTGGGATTGTTAAAATGAAATGTTATTTCTAGGGGGTCGTTGATAGTTGTAATGAAGTTTTTCAGAAAATCATACACGTACATGAGCTGAGCATGCAATAAAATAACACACGAACGTGAAAAGCCTGATTTATTAACCTACATACAGCTCGTGAAAAAAAAAACAGATTAAAACATTACAACCTTCTATGAGTGCCCTGATTTGGAGCGAGGTTATAGAACCTGAATACGTTTTAAATTCCCCTGGCTAAAATCTTAGTTGCTACGCTAAAAGATAATTTCAAAAGTCACTTTCATAATCAGCTCTAATATATTTTATTTCTCGTGATATTTATGCCCTAATACCGATCTCAAATGTTTCTTGTCGAGTAGCAGTCACTTGTGATGTCGGTGACTACATGATGCCGGTGCTAGTTTGATGATGGCGGTCGTGATAAAGGCAAAATATGAGTACAAAATGCTTACAAAAGGGTATAAAGGAACAGGCGCACATTAGCTGGATAATTTCACCTCTTATACGAAAGTGAGAACTAAGCGGTTAGAAATTTTAATCTTAATTAGAAGTGAAAGAAATAAAATAATGAGCGGTCAGCTTTTTACTTATATCTTTGTCTCGCTCTGAATCTCACCACTATTCGACACTAATGTACTATGTATTGCTCATCGTATTCAAATGTCAGATTTATAAATTTCGAATACACAAAGGCCACGCAATTGGAAAAGAAAGAAAGAAAAACAGTTTATTTCAAATAAAGTTGATACATAAACTGATATACGATGGTTTTTATAATATTTTAATATTAACATCCTCAGTTCACATTCCCACTTTGGTATCGTTATGCCTATGCCAATTATTGAATCAAATGGTCGAGAGAAAAGCACGAAAAAAATGCATTGCCACCGTGGCGTTTATCTGATTTGGAAAATGCACGCAATTACAAGTAACAAATAAAACGTAATTTTTGTGACGCATTGTTGAAAAAATCCCTACAAATATGTAACTGTCGGTTTACTTCGATGATTAAGCTAAGTTTGTAAGGTTTATTCCCACCCCTTCGTTACGCCGCTGGCAACAATCGATTGCCCGCCATGACCTACCCTGGCCATGACGCATGGACGGTCGAGCGTGGTCGGGCCCGTGATCACGGTATCCGTGATACAGAGACCAAGATAAGAAACTTTGACTACCTCCGAGGAACAGAAAAGTGACACTTCAATTGCAATCGCCGTTCACCATATCTTTGATGCCGGAATATGAATGTTTTAGACAACTCGGGCGGCCATTAAAGAAAGTAAAAGCAATAAATGGGTGGTCAGTTGTGGGATATAATGAATTACGACATTTATGATATGAGACTGATCTCCTATGAGCGGCGGCTCAAACGCAGACAATCATATTACATCGACAAAAAACTGCTGTAAAGTCCATTTTCGTATGTTATTTCACAGTAGTTTTGTAGAAGTACAAATACAAGTAATGAAAGTGCTCAAATTAAACTCACAACAGTTGGACGTCTTATAGCAGGATCTTGCATAGCAGAACAAAAAAGTACCAATTCCCTTGATCTGAATGTGACGGAAACATGACGCGCAACAGGTTCTTAGGGCTATTGCCGACCGCACGGCTGCCCAACTCAGCGTTGCTGCTGAAGCGATTCTATGAAACGCTCTTGTTGCTATAGGCAAGTCTTGACGTACGTTTGTGATTGGTGGTGCCATGCTTATGGGAAATTTAGAAGAAGTGTTTGTGAGTGTCTGGTGGTGGTACGATGCTTATAGGAATTTCAGTTTGAAACAGAGTGTGTTGGGAAGAAAGAAGAGAAACAGAATAAGATAGATGGAGAAATGAAATGTGGGCAGTGCGCATATATTGCTTGTGTGAAAGGGTCAAGTTATCCACTGGTTGGTGTTGAAAGTTAAAGACCCGTGTTTGGCTACAACTGTCAGCTGAGGGGCACTTCAATTGCAACGCGTATCTAGATACACATCATCACAGTTGTAGGTTGGATGCATTCAATAATTGCAACTGCAATCATTGCTATGTGTATCTAGGATACACATCACAGTCGTAGAATTAGTGAGTTTACGGGTGCACGAGGTACCGTGTGTAAATTAGGTGCGTGTGCGCAGCATAGGCTTAGATGTGTCGTGGGATCTAGTCCTTATTTTCGCGAGGACAGGAATGAAGGAATACAGAGTTGGTTATAAATATAAGCATAGTTGAGATCCAGCACGCTGCTCGCGCGCATCTCTGTAGAATTGGACCACCGTATATTACCGTTGAATAAAGGACATTTACGCAGAAGTAATGTTTACAGAACGAAGTTCTTTTGTCTCAGTCCGTACAACGATTTTCTATTTCGCTCTCACCGTAGCACTGCGTTTCGATGTTGACTTCGAACGCGAAATTTAGAAAAAAAACGATAGATCGTGTGTTTCTATAGATAGAAAAACAGACAGAGCAAGTATCCGGTATTGAGGTTTCCGGACACTCATATTAATCACATCCTGTTAATCTCAAGTGGCGTATTTTACGCGGGGAGCTCCGACGGCTCATACACAACCACCCCCATTTCTCTTGTTCGCCAACGCCTGGGAAAAACGTCGAATTAAAGGTCCCCCCCTTTACACACCACCCAACTACCACCGATATTCCTCCCACTACCACCCAACTTTCTCAGAAGTGTACTGGGGTGAGCAGTTGACATCTTGGAAAGATGAATCTGGAGTGCGTAGCTGAGTGTAGATTTAGATTCAGTTTCTCTCATTGGAGGATGCGTTTCTTCCAAACCTGATGAGCTGTCTTTCCTTCGAAGTTCATCGTTCATAATCAATGAACGGCTAGCGGTAGCGGTGACGTATTCTTAGATTTCCACTGGCAACCTTTGGATAACTAGTTTTTAATTATTTGGGAATTAAGAGCATTTTTTCGAGAACTGTAATCAATTTTGTATAACTACGAGGATTTCGAAATTGATCCTAGACTGAAATACTGAAAAAATGGGAATTCTACGTTGTGTTGTAGCATATTTTGAAACCATAATCCATAACCTCGATTTTATTTATCCACTTAATCTGTCCCAGAGATTGCAATCAGGTTTCGCAGAACTCCCTGACCCGCAGCATTTTGGGCCTTGACCCAAGAATGCTGGAACTATACGTAGCAATAACTCATACCTAAAAAATAGTCAGATTTACGATGCTAGATTAATAGATCATGAATTCATTACGATAAATTGCAACACTCCCATTCCTATAAATACACTTTCCACTTTTGGAAACAACTTTATTATCCAATTCCATTAGTTATTAAAGCATCCCTATTGAGAAGTTTTTGTTACCTTTATTTGAAAGCAACTTGAACACTTTGAGTGCGACGTGACACACCGGTGGTCATTGAGGGGATTCTCATAATGCTGCTGACCGACCAGCAGTCACTGACTCAATTTCCATAAATACTTAACGAGAGCTAAATAAAAGCACGATCTATTTAACGTTCGTTATTTTCGAAACTGATCTTTAAAAAACTCTAATTTGAGTTGCATATTAAACTTCAGTTTCAGAACTCCGCTCTTAACGTGTTAAATTTGGGAACAACTCCATAATTGGAAACAACTCGCCACAGTCGCCATGATTGCTGGCTGCTCGCTACCGTAAAGTGGGAGTCCCACTCGCATCCCGTGAGCGACAATCGTAATTCGGCACCTCGTCATCTCCCCTGATGAGCGTGAGGCATTTCCGGCTGACCGGACAAACAGATCCGGCACATCGCGTGGAAACAACGGAAGGTCACCGAGTCAGCATAGAAACTATAGTTGTCTTCAAGGTTATGCTAAAAGGCTGAGCTAGAACGCCGGCTCGTATGATTAACACTTTCCCTGCCTATTGGGACATATGTGTCACAGTTGGTAAATCGCTCATTCACGTACCAGTATAAATGAATGAATGAATGAATGAATGACGTTTCATCTCTTTCGCGACCTTTTTTTATAAAAAACTGTTATCATACAAGGTGAAATGTTATCTGACAAGTGTACTTTTCTTATTTATTAGCAAGGAGTAAATGTATTCGTTCAGTAAAGTCTATTTCACTATTCTGCTACTTACAACCTATCCAAACCAACCGTTAACAACCGCGGAAACGCGATGAATGTGTTAATATCAGGAGCAGAGCCAAAGGTTGATGAGAATAGATTATTTGGGTCTTTAAACTGGGTATCCAAGAAACGAAAGTGATCGGCTAAATCGACGACTTCAATTCAATCAACGTTCGTTTTTTCAAGATTTGAAGCGCCTTTCTTTATCAACGGTACTTGAAACTACACAGTGGTGCATAAATATGTTACATTAGGAATTCTCAAAACGGAAAGTATGTCACGTGGCAGAATTCGTCCTCATTTTTCTCGCTCCTAAAGTGAAGCTGCTGGAGCTGTAACAGCAATTATCACTTGTGAATTCAGAATACTGAAAATATAAAACAACATTTTGCAACATAAGATACATCACACGATATAGCGTTTACCCAAGCTGTGGCACTACCTACCTCGAACTTGAGCAACTGCTTGCCAATGATTTATGCAATAATAAAGACAATAACGACGTTATTTTCTGTTGTTATTCCAGTCATATAGAATAGTCATTGTCCTCAGATAACAGGGATTATTGGTTCTGTATTCAGAAGAGGCTTTGAGTGGATAAACCAGTGAAACCTAAATTTTAATTATTTTGCTTTTATTATTTCTTCAATTTTTCTCTATGAAGGTAATCAGCAACCAATTCGTAACCTTGCTCCACTAATTAGTTACCGGGACATCATTATACGGTGACACTGACCCACGCTAAAAAGGGTGGTTGCATAGTTACTCAAAATACTACTGTTACTTAGTAACGCCCACATAAGTAAAAAATTCTTAGGAGATACTCATCCACATAATTCAACACGTCGGCTGCGGCGAGTTGAACCGGAGTTCAATATTCAAATCAAATTAGTTGACCGAAGAGATCAAATTTTGAACATAACGAACATTAGATAGATCGCGCTAACATTCAGTTTTCATTAAGCATTTACTAAAATTGAGTTAGTGACTGCTGGTCGGTCAGCATCACGAAAGTCCCCTGAGTGACCACCGGTGGGTCACGTCGCACTGAAAGTGTTAAGATTGAGAAAAAAGCTGGAGTCTCTGCTTTACGAGCACCTGTGTACAGAGACCTAGTAGCTTTATTGCTATTTGGAAGAAAATTCGGAACACCCCATGACTTTACTACAGCTTCTACGAACACGAAATTGTAAAAAGCTCTGCTCGGGGAATGAGAGGAGTGCAAGCCAGCAATAATTATACGTCTGGCGGTCGGCGGAAGAAGCAAGGAACGTTTGGAGCCATGATGACGTCACCGTTGCGCTCCATTGCAACCATTGGCTGGTCGTCACGGCGGGTTGCCATATAACAAGCGGGGGGAATTTCACTAAAAAGCACAACCGCGGATGGGAATTTCAGTGTTTCAAGTGGGGAAAATAGCGAATTTCCACCGACGCATGTTTACCAGTCATAAAAGTTCACATATAAGAGTTCGGCGTAAGGATTCTAAATAGAGCGAGAAAAAATATTGCTCATTTCAACCGAAAGATCATAAAAGTTACGAAAATGCTACCGTAGGTAAATTTAGGCGAGTTATTTTAGAATATGCTCATTCCATCATTAGCGCACTTCTGAGAGAAGTGTAAGCGAAGTTCTGAAGAGTTGTTGATAAGATTAATCATACATGACGCTTAACTTGGCGACTAACGGAAGAGGTTACCAAGTTTCCAAAGCAAGCAAACAGTGACGTCTGCGGCCAATGTTATTGGAAGCTGTGTTGCCAGGCACTGCTAATGCAGCTTCTGCTCTTGGTATTTCCTTCGCAGAGGTTCTTTGACTGCTTGCGCGGCCAACTCTATTTTGATCTCAGCTTGCTTCGGAGAAAAACTATATTAGTGACAGAAATACTTTGAGAACATCCCTACTGAGAGGCTTTTGTTGCCTTTATTTGGCAGTCACGTTTGTGAAATAGTTAATTCAAGGTCGTCCCATGTTAGTAAGGCTCCCACTGTTGAACTTCAGAGTATAATTAGAAAAAAAATCATTAGCGCTACTCATGTGTAGCGCGGTGTCACTGCAAGTACTCGGTACTAGTATATTATTCATTCTAAAAGTTTCGGTCCCTCGTACAGCCTGTCATAAAAGTGAAAATATTTAAGCTTGAGTTTCATTGGTATATTGGTATATATAAGTTTCATTGGTATATCCACTCATAAAAAATGAGGGTGTTCTCAATTAAGAACCAATGATCTTTCTAATCAGAGGACAATGACCATTCTGCGTGATGGGAAAATAAAATCATGATTGAATATATTAAGGGAAAAATCATTGTTAAGAGGTTACATCTATTCAGGAGATCTGTATAGGAACTGACACCAACGTTTAGGAATCGTGGGAACTGACTTGGAATCAGATGCTCACAGCATATTTTTTTACACGCTCTGTCCTGAAGTTTTCTACAAAATTCAAATTCTAATACTCCGATCTCTATTTGAGAGATGCTCTTAATAAATGGTTAAGGAAATGTTATGAAACGAACGGCAGAGAAGCGCGAGCAGTGGAAGGAATCAACAAAACTTGTTGATACGAACTTGGCCGAATCTCCCTCTCACCAGACCGGGCGATATGCCAGGCTATATGAACTGTCATCACAACGAGCTTCGCTCGCAGTTTTTTCATTGCGACGCAGCTGAGATTTGTTGCTCTGACCAAAACATTGCCATTGTGTAGTGACAGGGGTTCCCTGTCATAAGACGATATTCCAGAGGAGTGAGAAAAGTTCAGGTTTGTAATGGGTTATTGACTATTTGATGGTATTTTTACATCATGGAGTGCGAGAAAAGTCCAGGTAAATAAATAACAGGATATTGACTATATGATGGTATTTTTAAGTCAGGGTGTGCGAGATTCGAATGGAATTTCTTCAGAGTGCGGAGCGAAAAAAAGGTTGGGAGCCCCTGCGTTATGGCAATGCCTCCTATAATGCAGGGGATCTCAAAGTTTTTTCAACCAAGGACCACTTTTATTACAGAAAATAAGCTGAGGACCCACTCACATATGCTCCTCTCAGGAAAAAAAATATTTATACGTGCATCCACTTTTAAATTGGTTAAATTTTGCGGACCCCACTTTGAGAACCCCTGTCCTATGTCACACATAGAAGGCAATGCTTTCGGCTGCGTTTGCATCAAAACAGAAAAAGAAGCAATGGCTGGACACTAGCACCCGACCTCTAGCTGCATCGTTCCTGGAAGCACCGGAAGCATGCAGGTTTCGAACTTGTTTCCAGTTCATAAAAACGAGTTTGGGCTCAACGGCGAACCAGAACCACTTACTCAAATTACACTTCCAATTCTTGCTGATTTTTGTTTTTTGCTCGCATCTCAATCTATTTGCTATTTTTTGGGGGGTAATATTTTATTTGTGAATATTCAATTTTAACTCCCAATTCTTGCTGATTTTTGCTTCTTTGTTCTCATCTCAAACTATTTACTCCTTTTTATTCGATAATATTTCATACATGAATATTCAGAGTTATTATTCCCGTAATGAAGGAGTGAATTCATCTGCTATGAATCTGATCTTTTCAAGCTCATATGAAGTCATTTCGTATTTTTCTAATTACTGAAGAGCTGACAACTTGATGATTTTAGTTATACATCTTTGTTATTCAACTACTGTTAACGTGACTTTCTTGAAAGCGTTACTTTTTGTGATGTATTCATACTTATTCGTTGGAAATGAAATTTCCGTGGAGTTGCTTCATGATCCGGGAACCCATATTCTTTTTTACTTTCACGACCACTGTGAATGAGAAATTATTTTAAAGCCCGACTTATTCGGCGCCGACAAACGGGTGTAAGGTTTATATTTTCAACTGAATCATTACTTTGAGTAGCAAAACAAACCATCGATGTGAACCAGCACTCAAAATCCTCATTCGACTTCAAAATCACAACCATACAAAAATACAAAATCACAACCATGCAAAAATACAAAATCACAACCATACAAAAACACAAAAACACAACCGTACAAAAGTACAAAATCTCAACCATACAGAAATGCAAAATCACAACCATAAAAAAATACAAAATCACCACCTAACAAAAATAAAAAAAAATCCTATGTGATCACAAAATCATACAAAATCCTAGGGGATCAAAATCCACGGTCTGAGGTACAACTCTGATACTGATTTAAGAATCGTCCACTCGAATCCTTTCCACCAGAACACCATAAAGACAAAATGCATCACGCAAAACTTCATCTGTATTGTTGTATGTAATTATACATAACAGCAGCTTCTTGTCAACACTTGTGCACCACATGCGCTGCCACATATCGTCGGACTACATGAAATTGTGGTACAAATGTGCCCCTTATAAACACTTATGGTCGAATAAAAGCACGAAATTTTCACCACTGGTGCACTGGTGAGGTTATTCCATTTAATGAATTGAATTTTCATTCTCTTATCATTGATGTAAAAATTCAACGATAATTTTAAAAATGTCATGTTGAAAAGCCATGTCACTCATTTAGCATTCGCAGTCATTTTTTAACTATCGTATTCTGTCAAAAAGACATGCACTGGATATGTCCCTTACAAACACTGATAGGCGAGATTTTCAATACTGATGCACTGGTGAGGTTGGCCCATTTAGAGACTTGAATGTTCATACTCTTTTCATGGACGTAATAAATCGACAGTAAATTAGATACGTGATGGTAAAAAACTGAGTTATTTAGCGATCGCCGTTGTTTTTCAGCTCTCGTGTTCCTGTCAAGAAGACTGGACATGATGGTAATAACCGAAGTCTTTCATTTAACATTCGTCATTGTTTTTCACCTTTAACATTCTGTCAAGAAGACAGGACATGATGATAATAACCAAAGTCTTTCATTTAACATTCGTCATTGTTTTTCACCTTTAGCATTCTGTCAAGAAGACAGGACATGATGATAATAACCAAAGTCTTTCATTTAACATTCGTCATTGTTTTTCACCTTTAGCATTCTGTCAAGAAGACAGGACATGATGGTAATAACCAAAGTCTTTCATTTAACATTCGTCATTGTTTTTCACCTTTAGCATTCTGTCAAGAAGACTTAGGACATAGGAGTTTCAGTACAGCCGATGTGGCGGGTATTGCATGACGATACGCGAAGGCCTCATCGCTGCACCATGCGCCAGCAACCACTTCCCGGAACGAACTGCAGTTCTCGGTATGCTCTTCATGGCCTTGGGACAATACGCTCGGTTTTTAAGGGTGCATCGAGCCACAAATTATGGTTACTATGAGATAGAAATCATCTTAAAGTGAGTTTGAGACATAGTGGTCTGTTGAACTCTTTTCTGCAGGAGTTAAGATCATTAGTTAAGTTAAGTTAAGCTTTTCTAGGCCTTAGGACAATACGCCCTTGTTTGTACGGGTGCATCGAGCCAGAAATAATAGTTAATATAAGATAGCAAAACGAGTTTGAGACAGAGTGCTCTTTTCTGCTCGTGTTAAAGTCAAGTAAAACGAGTAGTCAGCTGCCAGGTCTTGCATGACACTACGTTTGTCGAAGTTTAGCAATCATTTGCTGCAGCACGTGAAGCATCGACATAGAATTTTTATCAACCTCGAAAATCACCGAGATAAGCCATCGAAAAATTATTATGTTTAATTCCTCAAAAGTGAACATAAAATAGAAAAGGCTTACAAAAATTAGGATAAAATAGATACGGCTTACGAAAGTCAATATATTATAGATAAGGCACACAAAAGTTAACATACAATTGATCGGTCGCGTAAAAATTAAAATAAATAGCTAAGGCTTACAAAAGTTAACAAACAAGAGAGGGCACACAAAAATTAGCATACAATAGAATATAAATATTTTACTTATGAACAAATTTCAAATCATAGACATGAGAGTCAGCCTCAGACAGTTGTGTTTTGAAACCCTTTTCTAGTCTCTTACTTCTTTTTTCCAGATAATTAATATTTTACCCTCGGTATGGGTTGAATTTCTTCACCATCTGCACGTGCACCCTCCCATATCGCATTTTTTTAAAAAAACAACCGTTATTCGTAACTACTGTTATCGTTCGTTATTATTAACTAATGTTTTTATTATCATAAGTAACTACTGTTATTATTCGCAACGCAGCTTGATGAACTCCCAGCTTTTTTAGCTTTTATTTTAATTTCATTGCAGTAAAACTATTGCATGATTTGTGCTAACAACATGTAACTTTTAAATAAAATAATAACATTCTCTCTAACCATGGAGAACTACCTGCAATAATCACGCAGTGGAGGGATCAATGTCTCCGCGATATAATAATTTAAATTAAAAAAAACTGAATAAGAAATGGTATCAGCGGCTCAAATTGTTACTGTAAACTGATGAATAGAAGTTAAAGGAACGCAACTTATTTATAAATCATTTTATGAGTCACATGAAATGTAAAAATTTTCAAAGCTCGAAGCCCTAGAAGAAGAAGGCTCTAAATTGTGCCACAGCTAGTACAACACTCCACAACTCAATCAACTTCGTTCTTTGAACGAAAAAAATACACAAAATCTCGAGCAACTCTATCGTAAGCCTCTGAACCTAAGCTTATTCGTGCCCATCACCATCATGGTCCTTACATCCACTCAACGCCACTCGTACTCTACATCCTCTGTTCAAGTGCTATAATGAAGACTAAAATGCCCACGCAGCTCTTTTCATGTTATGACTAGCGTACGCATTTCTAATTGCTTCCCTGATACGCATGATTATCAACTGTAAACACCTTCACGCGTAGAGCCAAGCACCCCAAAATCCCTGAGTTCCGAGTCGTTAACACTCGCTTATTTTCGCCCCACAAGATTGTTTTTCAACCTCGCCAATAATCTTTTGCGCGCATAAGCATTTCTGGACAGGCTGGTGGTCAACCTCCATGCCCTTTGTGCCTTCCCGCAGTGTCTACACATCAGGTGGTCTCTGTAAGTGCAACACAATGCTGCCTGTCTTCTTATTCAAGTCTTTACCTACTGAAAAAAGACAGACGAGTATAGTGTCTCTACTTCACGGAGTCTCTTTCAGTGTAACACAACTCAGTCGAACTTTTTCGCCGTCACCATGCATGTTTTTCGCCACCTAAGCTATTTAAGCGATTAAATCTGTTAGGCTGCGAAAAACATGCATGCAAGAGCGAAAAAGTTAGATTGGGAATGCTGCCTGTCTATTTTCAAGTCTTTACCTACTGAAACGGGAGCTTAACTTCGGTAGTTGAAATGACAACTATCACTACACAATTCATTGGTTAATATAAAATGTAGTTGTCGATGATCACTAGAATTAATAGTTTATTCTTTTAGTGAGTGTTACTGTTACTATATGAGTGTTACTCATAACATTGGGGAAACTGATAACTAATACGTTTATTTTGTTAATTCTGAAATAATCCAATATCCAACTCTATTTTCGCCACTCCAATTTTGTATTCCTCTTTTCCTTCTAATTTTTCATCTTGACTTTGAATATTCCATATACCCTCATTTTCCGGACATCTCCTTTTAAATTTCTCTTTCTTAGTTTTTATTCTCTGGCACGAAATTCTCTCTTCTACCAAACGCGTAGATGACTTTTAGTAAAATCTCTTTACCCTCACTCGTGAGTGCTGTGCACCTTGTTTTACATGCACTTCGTTATAGTTCAAAGCAACATTGAGTCCCCTGCATTACTTGTACCTTCAAAAAGAAGAAGATAAAAAAGGGCACTACGCACATATATGTTGCTTTAAGACGCAAAATTTAAAGTTCATGCGATAGGCCACAAATTGCGGAATACTTCGTCGCTGTATAACTCGTACCTTTGGAGTGCATCCCAAAAAATAGCACTACGTACATGTTGCTTTAATAAGTAAAGTTCAAAGCGCATTCGATAGGCCAAAATTGTCGGCCTATGTACAAAGTTCTAAATTAACGGTGGCTTTCTTAACAGAAACAATGGCACTACGCACATGCTGTTTTAATGCGCAATAATTCAAAACGCATGCAATAAGTCAAAATTTATCGACCTATGAATACAGTTCTAAATTCACCGTGGCTTTTTTAGCAGACAGACAACCTTTACTCCTACACTGCCAACACTTTTCCATGAGGCGCAGCACACTTGTGCTCGTGTACGCTTCCTTCGGTAACGTGACGGATGTGCGTGGTGCACACGCCAACATGTGTGTACTGTATTTATGGTGTACACGTCGACATGTGTGTGCTGTATTTATGGTGCACACACCGACATGTGTGTACTGTATGTATCTGCGGTTCCACACGTTATTTCTTAACACCTCACTTCATCGGAAATAATTGTCGGCAACGGCACTGAACAACGCAGTTGAACAGTGTTTGTTACCGTTGTCGACAGTATTTTGTAGACAGTATTTGTTGACAAGGTACGACACACAATCACACACACACTCACACAACACACACTCACACACGGGGTCACACATTAAACCTCACTGCCTTTCAGACACGCCTGTGTCGCATCTTTTTCACAGTAGTGCTTACATATCTTGGTAGAGTACCTCAGGGTCTGCAAATCTTCCTCGTAAAACTACACACTTCTGAATACTGCGTGCGCACTCCAGTGTCGTACAGTGTACGGAACTGTATCAGAAGTACACCACAGTGTCATATATATATATATATATATACCTTAGTGTCATGTCTGCACCACAGTGCCACATATGCACCACAGTGTCACACTTTCACTAAACTGTCACATCTACACTACACTGCCACATCTACACTACACTGCCACATCTACACTACAGTGTCACATCCCCACCACAGTGCTACATTTACACCACAGCGTCACATCTACACCACAGCGCCACATCTACAGTACAGTGCCAAATATACACCATAGTGTCACACTTTCACCACAGTGCCACATTTACACCACAGCGTCAATTCTACCCACAGTGACACAGAAAGGTCCAGGCCGCATGCAGCACACGGTGACTGCAAGCATACATGCATAATCTCGAGGATTTGCCGATCATCAAGCGGTCGCATCCGGCGGAGCCCTGCACTCGAGCTGCTTGCACTCGATGTGATGCTTCTGCATGTGCGCCTCTTTGTGTATGTGCTCAAGCAGCTTGTTTGTGTTGCTTGTGTTGTTTGTGTTGCTTGTCTTTTAAGTGTTGTTTGTGTTGTTTGTGTTGCTTGTGTTGCTTTTTGCTTGTGTTGCTTGTGCTACTCTTGTTGTTTGTGTTGCTTGTGTTGTTTATGTTTTTTTTTCTGATTGTGGTGTTTGTGTTGCTTGTGTTGTTTGTGTTGCATGCTGGTACCCGCTGTGTACACACAGGTGTTCACGTCACTAGTTACATTGAAGTTTGTACGCTGGTGGTGACGGTGTGCTAGCGATTATTATTTGCACGGGCTAGCGGTGGTCATGGGACTCGATATGCCTCTCTCTCATTCACAGCCTTGTTGTTGGTGCTCACGAGATGCTATTTGCCGTCTATCAGAAGCATTAAAGTCAGTCACTCGAAATTGCATGAACCCTACGCTGCACATATGTACGTTGATTCTTTTAGGATGAAGAGGAAAACCAACGTAGCTAAGAAAATCATGATAAAAAAGAATGATAAAAATCGTCGAATTTCATCTACGTTGTTTCTGTAACGTGTATGTCTGAACGGTTCAGTTGTTTGCTTGAATCGCAAGTAAATGAGGACATTAAAAACGAGGGAATTTCTGAGGATGTTAATCATAAGAAAAACGCTTCGAAGTCCATCTGCGGCAACAGTTCAAAAAAGTACAAATTATCAATCGTGTTGCCGCAGACCTGAGGTTTTCTGGACGTGGTGAAGCCTGCTTAAAGTCCCTTGTCCCTTGCCGGATGCTTAATGTCGCCTTTCTTCTCTACGTAATGTCAACGCCTGGAGACAAAGAGCCTTAATAATTGTCGTATTTGAAGTCGAACTGTAGAGTCAAATGCTCAAGATTCTTTTTTATTTTGCCAAAATGATATACCAGATCTGAGAGGTTCGTAAGTTCTTCTGATGAGTTCGCAACTTCCAAAGTTCGTAATATTTTCTTTCTGCTCGACGCAACCAACGATAAATTTACCTCAAATTACTAGAATAATACAAAAGTAATATGGCGGCAATGTAGGTATAAAATTGCGCTCCATGATTTTCGAGTTTCTCGGTTTCCCAGATTTTCTCAACGTAAGTTCAGGCATCGATAAGAACAAATATACTTTTTGACGAAGAAAATACCTCTGACCAAAGGGGAAAATGTAAATGACTTTAAAACCAAAAGTAGTTTACAGGAACCTAACATCTTTTAAATAATAGCTGTTGAATCATATTTTGGTTGAAATTTTTAAAATGTAGCTTAGTTTTCCAAACTAAAGACGTGAGACGTATAGTATCACCCACGAAATTGACGCTATAATAATTATAGAGATTCAACCACAATATTGCTCCGCTTGCAACTATTTCTTTCCCGCAATCGTAGCACCAAATAGATGCGTGTTTGCACTTATTGTATTCAAAATATGAACTTCATAAAACAGTTGTACTGTGATCAAATTAAAAGTATGCTTTCCTTCATTTCGCTTTCCATGCTTTCTTCCACTCCTGCGTGATGGGCGAGTGTTCGGGAGCTGGGAATTGAAGCTGTAGATGGAGCTAAACAACAATCACTAAACAAGAATTGAAGGTAGATGGAGCTACAAAACAATCACTAAACAAGAATTGGAGGTAGATGGAACTAAATAACTATCACTCCCACGTGTTTCTGACTCTTTTTGAAACTGATCAATCAACATTAATTTTGCAAGATAAAAGAAGAACTTCAGAGAGACTATCAACTTCCCAGTAATTGGACTTCCTCCGGTTCTACAATCAGATCACTTTTATTATGACAGCTTATTTATACGTAAATAGCATGTTCGTCACACTTTGCTGTTGGTTGTGATGAGCCATGAAGCGGAGGAAGATAGACGTTCCACTGGACCTATTATTACTGCTTAAATATGTTGAAAACCAACTTTCAAATCTCCGTAGATCTAATAATATTTTGTGAAATTGAATTTGATATTTAATATTCCTCACGTACCATGACACTTCTGCCTCCCCTAACCATCTCCTGAGACGTTTTCTGAGAAATTTGTATTTCTGTACATCCGCCGGTTGGGCCAGCGTTGCTACATTCAAGCGCGTATGAGTTGGCAAAGGTCAGCCAGCGAACGTACGTATATGTTGGGTTTCCGACAGGTGCCTGAGTCGTCCGTCGTATTTTATGAGCGTAAATATGAAGTGTTCAAAAACCGGGTTTTCTCGACGCGAACCGTCATGCAAGTCCAGACTCTTCCGGTGCAGGTCCAGGTTTGGTCTCGAGACTTGAGTCATGTCCAAAAAATTCATACAAATTTATTTTTATTTTTTTGCGTGTGTGCGGGGGAAATTTTGGACTCGTAAGCCGGGTCCAAAAAATTCATGTTTATTTTGTTTCATTTGCATTTTATTGCGAGTTTTGTGGAAAATTTTGGACACGTGTGGTGTGGGTGAAAAAGAGGACCTTTGGATCGATCCTAATTTAAGACGTGAAAAACGTTTTTATTTTGATTCACGAAAAAACGGAACTATAAGTCATTTTAGTTAAAAATGCACTGAATGAATTGCAATTGTTGGATTTTACCAATGAACAAGGAATCAATCAGGCCACCGCAAGACAGTGACCTGCACTGAACATCTCGCGTAATAGTTAGACAATCTTCAGCGTTGTATGAAATCTGCGATATTTGAAGTTAATTGGTCCTGTATTTCCCACAACGACAAAAAAAAAACAGCTCGATGAGTCAGGTGATTGAAACGCGCGTAACTTGCCAGCAAAGTACAAAGCCCGTCAATCAAGATGCGTTCAATGGTCAAGTATCTTCCCAGCGTCCATGAAATTATCCAAGGCCTAGTCATTTCTAGTCATGAATTTATCCAAGGCCTAGTCATTTCTAGTCATGAATTTATCCAAGGCCTAGTCATTTCTAGTCATGAATTTATCCAAGGCCTAGTCATTTCTAGTCATGAACTTATCCAAGGCCTAGTCATTTCTAGTCATGAATTTATCCAAGTCCTAGTCATTTCTAGTCATGAATTTATCCAAGGCCTAGTTATTTCTAGTCATGAATTTATCCAAGGCCCAGTCATTTCTAGTCATGAATTTATCCAAGGCCTAGTCATTTCTAGTCATGAATTTATCCAAGGCCAGAATTAATGAAGTGGGCTCCGGAATATCTTCTCGAGCACCCTAGGTTGGGAACCAGTGCTCTAAGCACAAGTTCATCACATCCAAAAACTACAACAACAACGTCACCACCACCCGCAGCCTAGTCACCTTCTTTCAAGGGCCTCCAAAATCCTCCCGGCAGCAAAAATCTAAGCAACGACGGCCGGGGTCATCAGGTCCGTATCGCCTGGCGGCGTTGGAGGCCAGCGTTGGAAGAAGAGGAGGTTGACGTCAGGCTGTACAGCGGCGTGCTTGCGCTCTTTAGACGTCACGTGGACGGTGGAGAGGCAGAAAGAGCAGCAGAGGGTGGGGGTGGCCGTTGAGGGAGGGGATGGGTGTTGCGTAGCAGTAGTGAGAGAGAGAGAGTGTGTGTGTGTGTGCGTGTGTGTGTGTGTGTGTGTGTGCGTGTGGGCTGACGGCGAAGAGGGAGTTATGAGGGTTTAACACGGTGTTATTCACTGATTATTGCAAGAGGGCCACATCGGTTAAACGCATTGAATGAGAGAGCCACAGCTACTGCAAGTCAGCGTATATTATATAAAATATAGTAATTAACTAATTTATATATTTTTCGAGAGCCGTGTATTGAGTGATCGCGTGCCACTGGTTTGTATACCACTGGTGATGAATACCACTGGTGATGAATACCACTGGTTTAACAGGTCGCGTACGCTGCGACCCGTCGATGGGTCGTTTGAACATTTTCTAACATTCTTTTAAAATTAATAGTTTTGAATTGACCCAGTATTTATAAAATTGCTGAAGACTTTTGACTTTCAACCAAAGTTCAATACTGAAATTCAGTTTAACCCATCGTAGTGAACGTGTTAAGAATAGATTTAGAGTTGAAGGGGAGGCAGTTAGTGAAGAGAAGTGTACAGGATTGAAGTTGATAGCTGGGAAGAGTGAGGAGTTGGATTCAAGTAATTGAGAATAAAAATTGAAGATAAAAGGCAATTTGTCCCCAATATGGAATTCATTCTGAACATTTTTGACAATGTGCAGTAAAATCCCAATCGTTCAAATATTAGGTTTCCTAACTTTTTCTCCTAAAAACATGAGCATGGAAAATCGATTTACATCTAAAAATATCCAATTCGAACGTCTCAAGCTCTCAACGAAGAATTTGCACGCACAGCAGCAGTTTGCTCAGTACTAATGCCAAAATTTCATAAGCTACTGAAACAGCGCGCAAAATTAGAAAAAAATAATAATCATCACCTAAGTAAAAACTAATAACATACTCATTACACATTAGAGGTCTTGTAGTTCCTACTCTTGCGCGATTTAATAACAAAAGAGGGAAAATTCGCAATACTTGTTTAAATTTGAGATTCCAGAATGCGTTTTACATGTTCACAGGCAAGAACGCCCCCTTGATACATTGAAGATCTTAAGTTCTTATTCTAGTGTGATTTAACGACACAACAAACAAAATTCGCAGTAAGAAATTAAAATTGAGATTCCAGAATGCGTTATACCTGTTCGTAAGAACCGATAGAGAAGCGCTTGCGTGTGCAATCGTCTTATTCTAGTATGATTTAACAGCACATGAAGTAAAATTACCAGTAGGAGTTTAAAATTGAGATTCCAGAATGCGCAATACCTGTTCGTAGGAACCGATAGAGCAGCGCTATCGTAATACGGAGAAGCGAGACAGGAGCAACAGAACGCGCTCGATAGCAGTGACCAGTAGCGCAGTCAGAGATGTGGGTGTTGGCATGTGGAGTTGAGAAATGTTAAGCTCATGTTGAGAAATGTTGAGCTTGACCTGAGGGCCAGTTTCAGTCGCCGTAATGAGTAAAAGAATAAAAAGATTGCTGATAATTAATGTATTGTTTCCTTAAAACACCTCCTATCACAATTTTAGGCTGGCTGCGCCACTGGCAAAGACTAGCTCGCTCTGCTACCTCACCTGATACGCTATGTGGGCGGTACTGCATACGAGTACAAAGGGCGTATTGAAAATCATCCTTTGACACCCCATAAATGATCGTGTTTTGTTTTTCCCCCTTAAAAGTTAAAATCATCCTTTGATACCCAGATACCCTCATCCTTTGATACCCTCATGTACAGTATTTTGTTTTTATGTAAGTTTTTATTGACATAGATACAAGTCTAACGAGTGAAATAAAAAAGAACGTGATACTGAGGGAAATTTAATGCCATATGAGAAAACATGGTAGTCACAGAAAAAATACACAAGTAATGGTCAGTGGAAGAATGAGTTCATTTTTTGGACACCCTGTAATGACACGCACCCGGCCTAACTTTCAAATAATGGCAGATTGCACTTGTGTCACAGTGCATATGTTCTACTTAGCATACATTAGCACATAGATGAAAAATCATTTTTACCCCCACGACTGCGTTGGTTTTTACCCCCACGACTGCGAGAGTATGCGCGCGTGCACATTCTTAGTCGGAAATCAATTCACAGAATATAGGTCTTAGTACTGCCAGTGTGTTCGATTTTGTTGCCAGGTAACCAACCTCCGCACAGGGATACTCGTTTGGTACAATAATACCAAAAACTTGAGAAAAAAAGGAGGTGAAACGTTAGACAAGGCTGTTTTTAATTCCTCACGTTTTATGTAAAAAAATGATGAAACATCGTAAAAAAAACATAAAAACACGCCCAAAAACGATAAAACTCGGTGAACAAAACGATAAAACGCGGTAAAAACAATAAAAATCGTAAAAAATATGAAACATGGTAAAAATTATAAAGAATGGTAAAAAACAATGAAGCACGGTAAAAAAACATAAAACATAGTAAAAAACATAAAACATAGTAAAAAACATAAAACATGGCAGAAAATGACAAAACAGGGTATAAATGATAAAATGTGGTCAAATTAGAAATTTTTGAAAATTTTTTATTTTTTATTTCTAAACAACATTGTCAGCGCGTTTGAGCAAAAACATTTTGCTTACGCGTAGACAAATTACTTGGAAGCGAAGGTAATATTGGTACTAAATTCTCGAGAAAATGAGCTTGGTGTAGCACTTTACGAGCGCAGTACACGTGTCTTGGCAATGTGTGATACTCCAGTCTGAATGTTCGCCCCCTCGGGGGGATTCAACTATTGTACCTATGGGAATTAGCGCTCCCAGGGGGAAAATGTGTGAGGGCCCTAACTGAAAGTTAGGTAGGTCTTCTTTCTGTTAAAATAAAATATTTTTGCTATGTAAAGGACATTCTTTTTTTGGCTCACTGCTGTCCTGTTTTTCTGCACCTACTACTTTCTTCTTCAACTTTTTCCTTGTTTCATAATCTTCTTCCTCAACTTACTATTTCAATGTCTTTTCTGCATAGATTCCGCGTTCCCTTAACTCCATACTAAACGGTGCCTTCCTCCTTCCTCTCTTTGGATCATCTTTGTGGCGGATATGGAGGATTAAATTTAAAAAAAAATCTAATCTAATTAGAATGATTGCTCTAAATATTAACACATTTGTTTCCGTTATCGCAGGTAGGCACACATGAAAATGCATATTTTAGCATTTTCTAGCTCATTTACGAGTATCACGTGATTGTTCTGTTACACCGAGGTGCTTTTAAATTAGATCAGCAAAAACCGTATAATATCTACAAGTTATTTTTTAACATCGCTAAAATGACTGCATCTTCGCAGCGACAACATTGCCTCTATAATACTGACAGTGCATTAACGTGAGGCATTTGGCCTTGAAAACTTATTGCAGTGACCCCTGTGACCTGCAGACTTACTACAGTGATCTGCATGACCTGCAGACTTGCTACAGTGATCTGCATGACCCGCAGACTTGTTACAGTGACCTGCATGACCTGCAGACTTACTACAGTAACCTGCATGACCCGCAGACTTGCAACAGTGACCTGCATGACCTGCAGACTTACTGCAGTGACCCACATGACCTGCAGACTTGCTACAGTGACCTGCATGACCCGCAGACTTGCTACAGTGACCTGCATGACCCGTAGACTTACTACAGTGACCTGCATGACCCGCTGACTTGCTACAGGGACCTGTATGACCTGCAGACTTGCTACAGTGACCTGCATGATCCGCAGACTTACTACAGTGACCTGCATGACCCGCAGACTTGCTACAGGGACCTGCAGACTTACTAGAGTGACCTGCATGACCTGCAGACTTGCTACAGGGACCTGCATGACCTGCAGACTTGCTACATGACCTGCATGACCCGCAGACTTGCTACAGGGACCTGCATGACCTGCAGACTTGCTACATGACCTGCAGACTTACTACAGTGACCTGCATGACATGCAGACTTGCTACAGAGACCTGCAGACTTACTACAGTGACCTGCTTGGTATGCAGACTTGCTACAGTGACCTGCATGACCTGCAGACTTGCTACAGTGACCTGCATGACCTGCAGGCTTGCTACAGTGACCTGCAGACTTACTACAGTGACCTGCATGATCTGCAGACTTGCTACAGTAACCTGCATGACCTGCAGACTTGCTACAGTGACCTGCAGAATTACTACAGTGACCTGCATGACCCGCAGACAACAGATTTACTACAGTAACCTGTATGGCCTGCAGACTTACTGCAGTGACTCTTGTCCTCGTACAAAATAATCTTAAGAACTGTCAAAGTGCCCGAGAGATTGCGTCTGAGCACTCTACTCACGTTTCATTTTCATTTCAGTCTATGGGATTTTGCCTGGAATTCGACCCTCTTGTAAATTAAAAAATGATGCATTTCACTTGGTATCGCTTGATTATTTTGTACAATCCAATGAGAATTTGGCTGCATCGTCTTGTCCAGTATTTGCCTTCAGATATTCCTAAAAACAGAGGCACGTTCTTATCTGTGTATCAACATCGTCTTAGGCATCGGGTATGTCCTAATTTAACAAAACAATGAATTTTTCTTCCCCAATCACAACACGTGTCTAATGAAAGTGACGAGTGAATTTGTTCGAAAAGAAAGCGAGATTTGTTCGAAAAGACATTTGAAAAGAGAGCAACATTCATTCGAAAAGATATTCGTTCAAAATGAGTTTCGTTCGAAAAGAGAGCGAGATTTGTTCGAAAAGAGAGGAGGGGCAGCAAGTCGTGATAAAGACACACACGTCACACTTGCCCGAGTTATGGATTTAATATCGCCTTGGCTCTGGCAAAATTTTTTTAGACGCGGGCGCCTGCTCACACATGGCGACCGCACATGTTGCCAGGGACAGTCCACGTCAGGAGATGAACGAACTCAGGGAGATGAATTAATAATACAGCACAGCAGTTCAAAATCCAAGCAATGTATCAAAAAGTGTTAGGCGTTTTTAACTCTCAATGTTAGACGCCGTTATAATCTGTAATTGTAAGCTAGATTTTAGAAAACTTTCATGGTTAGAAGCAAGAAATTTTTATATAGAAGATCAGCGCAATGTTAGCTCGTAGGTCTACACTCCGATATGGCGCGATTTATATAGGGAGCTCGGGGTCGGTAGCTTAGCTACGAGCTCGCCTTTGTCCAGACGTTGTGCTTAAATACCAGTCCGTAGCTAAACTACAGACTGGTATTCTGTGTACCACGGTAGAGGAAACGAGGTAGGGTCATTTCTATGGGGGAAAATACACCTTCTCTTGTTCGGCTAGGCAATAGAAAAGCTTAATTTCAAACAAACTTTATGACGTCACCAAAACGCAGTGTCGTTAGGCCAATAGTGGAGCCAGCTTTGGGGGTAGCAGTGCTACCAGATGCAAAATGAGCGCTACTATTGGTTCGTTACCGTGACGTCAGCAAAACTACACCGTCAACGAAAAAGACTGGTTTGAACCTACCTCTACCGCGCTGTGAACAGACTCCAGAAATTGGAGTTTAACTATACCAGCGTTCACGTGCCGTCCAAAATGAAGGCGATATTTTGAATTTTGAGCTCTTATTCATTCTTAAAACTGTTCTTGAGTGAGCAATCAAAATACTTATTGTTCCTTCTTTAGAGTCATGCATTTTTATGTTAAGATACGTAAATAGATTCACCATCGATGAGATAAGTAAATGCATATTGGTTGTAGATTGACAAGAAAGTATCGGAAAACTAACGTTTTCTAACAACGTTTTTCCAATAACTAACGTTTTCCAATACTTTCCTAAAAACGTTTTTCCTTATCAGATAAGTCATGGCTTGCTCTAGCACCACAACTTACAAATAACGGCAGAAAATCAACAATGCCGACATGAGTCGGGTAAATGAACGAAATTATCCAAATAAACATCTTCCCAATAAAGTTGAATTGCTTAAAACAAATTAGCAATCGGGTGATAGGATGTAAACAGTGTGAGTACAATTTTCATAGAATATTTAATCGTGTTATGCCCCAAGTATAATTAGCGAATAGGTCCTGCTTAAAGAAAACAGAAAACCCATAAGAGAACTAGTATATATAGAGTTGTGTGTATCGGTCATGGAACTTGGTTAGTACTGGTTATAATTTTTATTTTTGCAGCCTCATATTGCGAAGTATTGCTATATTATTACTGTGTATCTGTTTTGCACATGCAAATTGCATCATCATTTGTTTGTGGTGTGCAGGTGTGCCTTTCCTCCAGAGATACTCTTGTTAATACAAACTACATAGTCCACCCCCGTTAATATGAAATAAAAAAGAGGGCGAAATGAGAGAAAGGCCGTAAGAAATTAAAAAATACAATCTCTCGAGAGTTGATGAGGCCGCGTGAACACGGCCCGTCAAAATATATAGGGCTGGAGCTTGTATCACAGATACGCTCATCACACACTGCAGGCTGGCTTCGGACGGACGGGCGGACGCGGCTCTTACTATAGTATAGAATTACAAGGGGCATAACATCGCGTGATAGCGCAAAAAATGTTGCTAGATCCAAATGATTGAAGGGACCAATGAAAAAGTCTTATTATACACTCTTAAATTTTTTGAGTGGTCTTCGTGGTCTTCGAAGTGAGTGGTCTTCGAGCGCGAGGTAGACCACGGATGAGTTGGATGGATGGGGTGCGACGTGCTTTGTATGAGAGGGGTCTGACTGTGGACGTGGCGAGAGGGATGGCTGCGGACAGAAGTGAGTGGGGGCAGTGTATAAGGAGGTAATTTTATTTTTGACGCGTTACTGGAAGCTGCCCGCGTGTGATGGGGTTGACCTGTCATGTGCGGGGGGAGGGGCTGCACTCAATGAAGCGGTCGGGGTAAACCAGCTGTGGCTGTCGGGCCTGACTGTGGAAGGTGGTTGTGCTGGGCTGCTGCTGATCCTGGCAGTTCAGGTGCGGCCAGTGCTGCCTCTCTCGCCTCCTAGTGACTAAGTGTGGTGATTGTGGCCTGCTGTCGGCTACCCTCCCATAGGAAGGATAAGCCCGGTAAATGTACATGTATGTATGTATGTATGTAAATTTTTTCAAATGCTTGCAGAGACTGATAGACAATTATATTCAATGTCAAATGAGCCAAGCAGATGCAAAATGTAACTTAAAGCCGCTTACCATTTTACCTCTCCTGAGATTAAATTCCACGCCAGCGTGCATTTTCAAGTGATTTCAAACTAAAACAACACTCACTGAAAGCATGCATAGCCGGACTGATTGTTAAACAAACGTGGTACTCATGTGGATTGCCAAGTTGCGTTCTTGCAGGCAATCCGACGGAGTGATTGTGAAGTCAAAACCTCATCACGGGAGGACAAGCAATAAACAAACGAGTATGGCAGCACTTGTGACTTTGACGTACACCACAACATCACACAATCTCGAAGAAATCAACTTTGACGCAATGTTCTCAAAAATTAGAAGTGTGCTATTTGACTGCGTTTGCAAAAACTTCCAAGCCAAAATTAGCACTTTTTGCCTCAAGCTCTCACAGAAAGTATCTGAGCAAAAGTTAGGCAGTGAACACAATGCGAGTTGCTGGACCACTGACCGGAGCTACATACACCGGAGCCTCATATATTGTATAAAGGTCATGCAGATTACAGATTACCGTGAGTCATGTTCCTAAACGCCCGACTATCACCGGACTAGAGCCAGCCTCCCACTTCACAGAGGTTCCCAGCCTGGGAGCGCGAGACGATATTCCAGAGGGTGTGAGAAAATTTCAGGTTAAAAACAGGACATTGGCTGTATTTGTTGGCCTTTTTATTTTAGGGGAACGAGGTTCAAATGAAATTTCTTTAGGGGTACGAGGTTCAAATGAAATTTCTTTAGGGGTACGAGGTTCAAATGAAATTTCTTTAGGGGTACGAGGTTCGAATGAAATTTCTTTAGGGGTACGGGGAAAAAAATTGGGAACTCCTGTCTTAGAGGGTAGAGGCGCTGCAAATCTTCCTCTACGTAAGCTGTAGCGTTTAACTTAACCATCCACCCCTGGAAAATTTGTTCAAGGAAAATAATGAAACCCGTCATTTCTGACGGGTTCGTCAGTTATTCGAGAATATCTCAAACCTCCACCATGTGAAGATCGCACTAAGACCCTTTTTTTCAGAATGTATCAGAGTTCGAAAAGTGGAGGCTACTTTAACGATGTAAACGATAAACTAAAACTCCGAGCACACACTCCAAACCTAAATGAACAACTCAAACTATTTAGAGAATTGACACAATTCATAATTCATTTTGAATTAATTGTTTCAATGCAAAAGATTGATGTAGACTTCTTTTGTTGTAAATTTTCTGAAAAAATCTGGTGTGCAGCCTTCATTTGCCGCACAAAATTATGACTCGGTCCTGAACGAGAAGTGTAAACAAAAAAAAAACATAATTTCGTCTATATTTTTATACCATCAAAAATTAAAACAAAACCACCAGAGCGGTACTGAAATCTAGGAATTAACATCTTTTAGATCTTCCAACGTATCTTTGAAATACTTTCCGTAGTTCTAAAATGATTTAACAAATTGATAATAACAGGGCAATGCTTGTGCACTGATAATTATTATTATACAATGTACACGGCGGCCCGTTAAAAATGACAGGATCCAATATGTTCTTTGAATAAAAATTCCAGGGGTGGATGGATGACAAACAAATATATCCATCCCAACAGTACCCGCGATAAAAATATTCTTGTACTTGTGCACTGGTGAAACTCGTATCACAGATACGGTCATTGAGCATCCTTATGAGCGTCACTGAGCGACGGAAGAAACGTACACCAAACAAACATATAAACACACCAAGCGTATTACTAGGTAAAAATAACTATGACAGAAATAGGAAATAGTAAATAGGCCCGGGTGTGGTGCTGCTATGAGAGTACCTACGTACGTATATGCGTGCGTACGGAGTCCAAAAGCACATACACACATGCAGCTGAGGTGACCTTCGGCGGTACAGGCACACACGGCGGTCGATACATCCGCTGTAGACTACGGCCAGACGTGGCACATGTGCCCTCTTTTGTTAGGATATGTGGCATGAAATTGTGTGTAGTTGTAATGGTTTGCTACTCTTGTTAGGATATGTGGCACGATAGTTTGTGTAGTAATAATGGTTCATTACTCAGCACCTGCACCTTGGTTAGTTATAGAGTACTAGTGAGCAACATGGTTTGTCAATGAGTAAACAGATGTAACGTTTCTTTTACCAAGCTCTTGCCCGTGACTAACTTTGGTTCATCCCAGAATAAATAAGTGTAATGTATCTATTACAAACGTATCAAGCATTTACGCGTAACTTACTCGCTACAAAGTGCCTATTCGTGTACTAATCCATTACCAAAAAGCTCTAACAGCGCACAGCGTGACTTTAGAAAAAAGAAGCAAACATCTAAACATTTTTTTGTCTTGTTCATGCGAAGATTTCATCGAGGACCACTGCAACGCTCGAAAGTCGCGAGTAAGTGTACACCTTAAAATATCGCTGATGATGGGATGCCCTAGAAGTCGCTGAACTTATTTGGGCCCACAGGTAGCTATACTCAAATGTGTCTATTGTACTACTATCTCAATATTGGTTGGTTGACCCGTGTGCCATTACATTGAGCGTTATCACGTTCTTATTCAATTGGTTTCGGTACTGCGAAAACAAAGATAACTTTCACGTTGTGATGTTTGAGAAAACAATTTCTTGTCCTATAGCGTGTTCAGTATCTTCCATGCAAAGGTAGGATGGGTAAGGAATAGGCAACCTCGCATGCGTCACAACCTCATGTACGCAATGAGTTAACTTACACCCATGAGGGTTGGTAGAAGATGTCAACACACAAGCAGCAAGCAAGCATTGCATCTTGATCCGAAAATGAAAATCACTTAGAATTGAATGAAAATGATCCAACGCTCGCTCCATCGCTCTAAGCTGGATAAGCTTAAGACAATTTTGAATGAATATGTTATTGTTAGGGCTGTGACTGTATGCTCTGGTTTGACCCTCCCTTGAGGGAAGCATTTTGACAAAATGGTCAACTTTTGTTCTATTGGACGTACGTCTATGAAAATTTGCAGATTACTAGATCTCTACATTTGTAACAACTTATCTTAAACAAAAATTTTTCATAAGGCCATAGAAAATTTTTTATTTGAAAAAAATGAAATTATATATATACATATATTATTCATTACATCTTCGAAATTTACAAAGCTAGAGCAATGCGGTTTGTTGCATTTGAAAGTCAAACGTGCGCTCTATCCATAATACGGGTGGAATTTTTGATTTATTTCATTCCGAATTTATATGAATTTTTTTGTCAGAGTCTCAATGCAAAAGTTATAATTTTAGGGTAAAAAGTCTATGGAAAGCTTTACAGAAACAATTTGGAAAATCTACCCGTATTATAGGTAGAACACACATTTCACTTTCAAATGCAACAAGCCGCATTGCTCTAGCTTTGTAAACTTCGGAGTTATAACGACAAACGTCTTGATAAGTTACTTTTTTTATAAAACCTATTTTTAAGAAACAAAATGCTTCTCCTCCTACATTTTTTGAGCTACAGTGATGATTTTGGTATCATTGGCTGCAGAAAAACAAGGGCTTTACAATGTATTGAGAAGTTTTTCAAAATTCATTCTTGTTTCAAAGTTATGACGTCATAAATTTGAATTTTCTTGAGAATATTTTGATTTTTTTTCTTTTTAATTTTTTAAATTTTTATATTGGAAATTTGAGGAAAAGCATTCAAGTTTTTGGAATGTCCACGTTATTCTGCAGCCAATGATACCAAAATCATTACTGTAGCTCAAAAACTATCAGAGAAAAAGCATTTAGAAACCCCCCCCAAATGTCGTTTTCTATGATTTCCCATTTTCTTTTCAAGAAAATCGCATTTTGTCATGAATGATAAATGATTCTAAATTGTATTTCCTATCAGTATACCAAATTTCATTGCTCTAAATTCAATAATAAAAAAAATATTCGGATGGGGATGAGGAATATGAATGATGAAATATATAAAAAAAATGAAATGGAAAAAAATTGAAAATTTCAGATTTTTTTTTTTGTCCACGTTATTCTGCATTCAATGATACCAAAATCATTACTGTAGCTCAAAAACTGTAGGAGGAGAAGCATTTAGAAAACCCCCCCAAAAATGTCGTTTTCTATGATTTCCCGTTTTCTTTTCAAGAAAATCGCATTTTGTCATTGATGATAAATGATTCAAAATTGCATTTCCTATCAGTATACCAAATTTCATTGCTTTAGGTTCAAAAATGAAAAAAATGGTCCGTAAGAGGGATGCCCTCCCCCCCCCCGGGAGGGACGTTAGCTCTGGGGTAGGTTCCTGATATTTTTACAGACATTCGGGGACATGTCTCTAACTCATTTAAAGCAATAAAAACAAAAATCGGGAGAATCGACCTTTGGACTCAGATGCCCCCAAAAGCCCCCGGAAATGCTTCCCTCAATTGATACAACCATGTTAAATATAATACAATAATGTGGAATGCAATACAACCATTTTAAATATAATACAACCATGTTAAACATAATACAAACATGTTAAATGTAATACAACGATGTTAAACATAATACAAACATGTTAAATGTAATACAACGATGTTAAACATAATACAAACATGTTAAATGTAATACACCGATGTTAAACATAATACAAACATGTTAAATGTAATACAACGATGTTAAACATAATACAAACATGTTAAATGCAATACAACGATGTTAAACATAATACAAACATGTTAAATATAATACAACCATGTTAAACATAATACAAACATGTTAAATGTAATACAACGATGTTAAAAATAATACAAACATGTTAAATGCAATACAACGATGTTAAACATAATACAAACGTGTTAAATATAATACAACCATGTTAAATGTAATACAAACATGTTAAACATATTACAACCATGTAATATGTTATGTAACCTATGTAACATATTACAACCATGTAATACAACCATGTTAAACATAATACAACCATGTTAAACATAATACAAACATGTTAAATGCAATACAACGATGTTAAACATAATACAAACGTGTTAAATATAATACAACCATGTTAAACATAATACAAACATGTTAAATGCAATACAACGATGTTAAACATAATACAAACGTGTTAAATATAATACAACCATGTTAAACATAATACAAACGTGTTAAATATAATACAACCATGTTAAATGTAATACAAACATGTTAAACATATTACAACCATGTAATATGTTATGTAACCTATGTAACATATTACAACCATGTAATACAACCATGTTAAACATAATACAACCATGTTAAATGTAATACAACCATGTTAAATGTAATACAACCATGTTAAATGTAATACAACCATGTTAAATGTAATACAACCATGTTAAATGTAATACAACCATGTTAAATGTAATACACCGATGTTAAACATAATACAAACATGTTAAATGTAATACACCGATGTTAAAAATAATACAAACATGTTAAATGCAATACAACGATGTTAAACATAATACAAACGTGTTAAATATAATACAACCATGTTAAATGTAATACAAACATGTTAAACATAATACAACCATGTTAAATGTAATACAACCATGTTAAATGTAATACAACCATGTTAAACATAAATACAACCATGTTAAATGTTATACAAGCATGTTAAACATAATACAACCATGTTAAATGTAACTAAGCAATTGTTCATTGCGGTGACTGTACCTTGAAAAGTACTTTGAAACACAATCGAGTTACATTTTAACCATCGTGGTGTTGTGTAGTTGAGTTCTATTGTGTGGTCAAACATACACCTATCTCATGGAGCTGCAACCATTTTATTTCATTTGAGATACTGAAAGTACATTTATTACAGCAACCTGAGATCCTAAATATCTCACCATCCGCTTTCAATGACATTCATGACAACTAATATAAAGGTTGTGCATTTTACCGTATCATCTGCAATCATGGAGATAGAACAATTTTTCTAGGAAGTGTGGAGGTTGGGGTAAAGGGGTGAGTTGCGATCTGGGGTGTGTGAGGGGAATGGAGGTTGACTACATCACGTTATGAAACTGCTCCCATGACTGTGTTATCAGCGTGCTTATGTGTGTGTGTGCGTGATAAGTCCTAGTGTGCACGTACCGAGTCACCGGTTGCTACGGACACGCGCACGTCAGACCGACAAAATATCAGTATTTTGTGAAGGCCAAGTTAGTATCCTGGATACCGGATACCAGGCGTCTAATTCACTGAGTAATTATCTCAATGCTCAGTCAAAAGGATTAGTGGCGATTCGTTCCAGCTTTTCAACACTAAGTCGAGTAGTAAATGGGTTACAATATACAAGGTGTACTATGAAAAGTTCTACGTTTATCTCGGTGAGTATTTAACCCAATCCTCAGAAAATGATTAGTTGCATTTAGCCTTCAGCTTTTCGAAATGAAGACATGGCTATTAGTCGTGTAGGAAATTATTAACACTATTTACGGTGTACCATGAAAATTTCTTTATTATTTCTATACAACTTACAAAATCAACAGTGCCACGAATAATGACAAATAATTATCTACCAAATTCATTTATTCCTCGTTTTTCATTGACGCACACATGTTATCTGTGAACCAGCACACTTTGCGAGATAGCTAACTTAAAAGTTTATCACATCGCGTGATAAAGTATCAATTCTTTTACTTAATGAACTCCATTTTGATAGCGTGCTAACCCACCAGTATGCTAGTGTGCTAACCCACCAGTATGCTAGCGTGCTAACCCACCAGTAAGCTAGTGTGCTAACCCACCAGTATGCTAGTGTGCTAACCCACCAGTATGCTAGCGTGCTAACCCACCAGTATGCTAGCGTGCTAACCCACCAGTAAGCTAGTGTGCTAACCCACCAGTATGCTAGTGTGCTAACCCACCAGTATGCTAGTGTGCTAACCCACCAGTATGCTAGTGTGCTAACCCACCAGTATGCTAGCGTGCTAACCCACCAGTATGCTAGCGTGCTAACCCACCAGTATGCTAGCGTGCTAACCCACCAGTAAGCTAGTGTGCTAACCCACCAGTATGCTAGTGTGCTAACCCACCAGTATGCTAGCGTGCTAACCCACCAGTATGCTAGCGTGCTAAACCACCAGTATGCTAGCGTGCTAACCCACCAGTATCCTAGTGTGCTAACCCACCAGTATGCTAGCGTGCTAACCCACCAGTAAGCTAGTGTGCTAACCCACCAGTATGCTAGCGTGCTAACCCACCAGTATGCTGGTGTGCTAACCCACCAGTATGCTAGCGTGCTAACCCACCAGTATGCTAGCGTGCTAACCCACCAGTATGCTGGTGTGCTAACCCACCAGTATGCTAGCGTGCTAACCCACCAGCATGCTAGCGTGCTAACCCACCAGTATGCTAGTGTGCTAACCCACCAGTATGCTGGTGTGCTAACCCACCAGTATGCTAGTGTGCTAACCCACCAGTATGCTGGTGTGCTAACCCACCAGTATGCTAGCGTGCTAACCCACCAGTATGCTGGTGTGCTAACCCACCAGTATGCTAGCGTGCTAACCCACCAGCATGCTAGCGTGCTAACCCACCAGTATGCTAGTGTGCTAACCCACCAGTATGCTGGTGTGCTAACCCACCAGTATGCTAGTGTGCTAACCCACCAGTATGCTGGTGTGCTAACCCACCAGTATGCTAGTGTGCTAACCCACCAGTATGCTAGTGTGCTAACCCACCACTATGCTGGTGTGCTAACCCACCAGTATGCTAGCGTGCTAACCCACCAGTATGCTGGTGTGCTAACCCACCAGTATGCTAGCGTGCTAACCCACCAGCATGCTAGCGTGCTAACCCACCAGTATGCTAGTGTGCTAACCCACCAGTATGCTAGTGTGCTAACCCACCATTA
The DNA here is from genome assembly GCA_030386875.1 of Morinoia aosen. Classification (NCBI taxonomy): domain Eukaryota; kingdom Metazoa; phylum Arthropoda; class Malacostraca; order Amphipoda; family Talitridae; genus Morinoia; species Morinoia aosen. The sequence goes on along the minus strand of CM059568.1, from coordinate 61,597,012 downwards.
TGCTGGTGTGCTAACTCTCTATTTCATTTCTTCAGTTGCTAATCGATATGTTGTTCACTTATTGCCTGTAAATTTTCAGGTTATCCCTCTATCTCTCTAACTCTTGTTATGTTTGCGTGAGCATTCGATGAAAAGCAAGGAAATCTTCATGCCTTTAATAAAGTTAAGTAAATCGCGATGCGATGATTCTCTTTCAACAAAATATCTTTATATACAGGGTATTCACAAAAATGTATACCATACATCAGAATTTGGTTCCGGTATCATATACATATATATCGGTAAAATATTTGTATCATATATACATATATCGGTCAAATATTTGTATCCTATTTACATTTATCGGTCAAATGCTTGGATTATATGCATATATGATACAACCCAATACAACCATGTTAAATGTAATACAAACATGTTTAATATCAAACGTTTGTTTCATATATACACATATCGGTCAAAAATTTGTATAATATACAAAAATATCGAATACATTTTTTGTAGGCACCCTGTATAGGCCCATTGTAGTATGCGTAGTGCAATATAGATCACACAATAACTATGTATGTGAATTCTAGAACAACTGATCAAATATTCTGTTACATTCACGAGTCACAAAAACGATTGCATGTCAGCCAAAAAATTTGTTTATTGATTGGTGCATTGCAACGTTCTGTTGAAACAAAAAGAGCTGGCTCGGTTACTTGAAACTCCAGTGTTTAAGATGGTGCTTAGGGACAAAAAGCAGTGATTGTTGAGATTAGCCACTCAATTAACACTTCGACTGCGGCAACTAAATGTTAAGTTCAACACCAAACTCAAATTTGACGTCAATTGTGGTAAACTATTTTGAAAATACCAAACATGAACTGGACCGTGCCTTCATTTAGCTTTGATTAAGTGTTTATGAAAATAGAGTTAGCGACTATTGGTCGGTCAGCAGCATTATGAAAATTACCTCCGTGTGCCACCGGTGGCGCGCGTCGCAGTCAAAGTGTTAATTAAAAACACCAGTTATTTGAATAGTGATTAAATGAATTAAATTGATCGACCATTAATATTTACAGGAGATATCTATCGTGTAATTCCAAATCATGACGATCTCTCGATTACTGAATATGATGTTTGAAATGTCAAAGCGCGCAACTACAAACAAAATAACAAACATTTTTACTTGCAGTCGTGCACTTGAAAAGGTGGAACTAACAGAGCACTACCGACATTAAGTACTTTTTTATATCAGAAAAGGAAAGGAGGTAACAGAACCTTACAGAAATATATTCCATGAGTATGGGGACGTTTATGTTGCCTTCCTTCCGTTACTGAACTAAAAGAAATTTATTATACAAAAGAAAATTATTGCTGTCGGTAGTGCTCTGCTTGTTCCACCATTTCAAGGGCATGAATGCAAATAAAAATGTTAGAACTTCTGTACTTGGAGGCTTATTACACACTGACGTAAACATGCTCGTAGTATCTAAAACAGGACTTAGAAAATAAGAATATGAAAGCAGTAAGAATAGAAATAAGAATATAATTTAGATAGTCAGAAAGACGGCATCCAAAAACGAACTTTTTAACCAACCCAATACAACCATGTTAAACGTAATACAAATGTATTTAATGTAATTCAACCATGTTAAATGTAATACAAACATATTTAATGTGATGCTACCATGTTAAATGTAATACAAACATATTTAATGTAATGTTACCATGTTAAATGTAATACTACAATGTTAAATATAATACAGCCATGTTAAACGTAATACAAACATATTTAATATAATGCTACCATGTTAAATGTAGTACAGCCATGTTAAATGTAATTCAACCATTATAAATGTTATACAATCATATTTAACATAACTGCAACCATGTTAAATGTAATACGCCTTCAGACTGTCCCTCTGTCGACCGAGTAACCAAATTCACTCTACAGTCCGTAGATGATCCTCTTTGCGAGTTTAACACCACAGTTCATTTGTGCATTAATTAACATATCTATTCAAAATTGTTTTAAGCTCATCTATTTTACACAAAGAGCGATGGAGCGAGCGTTGGATCATTATCACTCAATTCTATGTAATTTTTGTTATTCTACCAAGATGAAATGCTTGCATGCCTGTTGCTTGTGTGTGGACAGCTTCTACCAACCCTCCTGTGTGTAAGTTAATTCATTGTGTACATGAGATTGTGACGCATGTAAGGTTGCCTATTTCTTACCCATCCTACCTTTGCATGAAAGATACTGAACACAATATAGGACAAGAAATTGTTTTTTCACTAATCACAACCTGAAAGTTATCTTTGCTTTCGCAGTACAGAAACCATTTGCACAAGAACGTGATATCACTCAATGTATTTGCACACGGGTTAACCAAACAATAATAAGATAGCTTTTGCTGCACGTGAAAATCTAATCAGAACCATCCAGTCTAACTTTTTTGCCGCCTGCATGCATTTTTTCGCCGCCGAAGAGATGCCATTAAATTGCTTAGGCGGCGAAAAACATGCATGCAGGCGGCGGAAAAGATAGACTGGGCAACGTCTTTTCTTTTCCTCATTTCATCGTACGTTAGTTTGCACTCCACATCGTAAGTTGTCTTCACTTTCGTAACTCATCTTGTTCTCTAACCCGCTGATCCTCTCTGTGACAATGAGAAAATCAATGCATTTTTGCTGCTTTAATTAAAAAAAAGCCGGGAAAAATACGGCACTGTGTGCCCATATTATTTTACCGGTTCCGTGTTCGTTTAAAATGCTGAAGCTATTTTGAAGCGGGCTTCAACGCATGAATGTTCTGCTCATTTCAGCGGAAGAAAGGTCAACTGTATATGTGTAGTCGGAATTGTAGTTCTTTCTCTCATCATCCAGTGCTAGCCCGCAATCGATGAACAATGTAAAAATAAGTGATGAAATGTAGTGTTGATCGTATTATTTTGATTGAAAAACCGTCTACTTTTTCGGTAACTCATCTGAACTTTGCTTTCTTCAAACAATAATCTATGAATGGAGCGAATAACAAAATATAAGGTAAAATTTCATGCAGGAGAACTGAAATGTCATTTAGACCAACGGTTTTTCTTAACCTTTTACTCCCACACTTAAGCACGGTCAGAGGAAATTGTGAGCAGGTGGACTGGTAAATAAGAGCTCACAAGGAAGTATATTGTAAATCCTCAAGCATATTCATCAGGGAAAGTTCACTCTTTTATCGAAAACACTACTGGGGAAAATCAGGCTTTACTACGGTGGTTCACCCCCCAGGTTAAGAATCATTTATTTAAACCCTTCATGCTTTAAAACTGGACCTTTGCAATGGGCATTCACAATTGCGTGCTAAATGAATACAGTCATCCGTGATGAATCCCTAAAATACCAAAGATTTTTATCCGTAACTGCGCCTCGGATGACTCACATCGCTTCAAAAACGATGACGTGAGATGGCTCATAAAGTGCTGCAACAGCGCGCCTTATCTTCTTCCTCTTTCGCTTGCGAGAGGAAAAAAAAGGAGTGAGAGGAGAACAAAAGGACGTCACTGACTGGATTGGTGACGTCACAATACATAACACTACACAAAACTGAACTTATTCGGGCAAAACTGAACTTGACTGAACTTATCCACGGGTACCTATACTCAAATTTGACCATTGCATTATGCAGACTTAAGAAACAATCTACTTCTGTATCGCTTGAGGTAAATAAATTGTTTAAATTACTTAAAATCACGAGCTGTGACAGCTCCGTCCGTATCTGTGATACGCCATCTGATGCAGGCTACATCCGTGGGGTGTCGGTCTGCTCCGTGTGTGCGTCGGGGTCTGTTGCTGGACTGCTGTCACTTTTGGACTGTTATTGCATGTTTTGTGGACTTCAACACGTGACCGCAATTTGCAAAAACTGAAGTTCAATATTTAACTAAAATTTAGCGCCAATTGAACTAAGCAATCTTTAAAATAGCAATCATTGAGTCGATCACGCTCTCAACTAGCTTTAAGTGTTTATGAAAATTGAGTTTGTGACTACTGGTTGGTCAGCAGCATGATTAAAATCCCCTCCGTGGCCACCGGTGGTGCACGTTGATGTCAAAGTGTTTAGAGCTAATTCGGGATTTGATCGCCTTCACGATCACCGTTTGGATTCCTCCCCAAAAAGCAAAGATGTCAAATATATTCATGCAACCCGCGAATATATTCATATTCACGGCGTAAGCTCGCCGTGGCAAACGCTCAAGCAGCTCCCGTGTTTCATGTTGAATTCGACGATTTTCCTGCAATTCAGTTTCCTGCACTTTCGAAGGAAACGACTTTCCTGGAAACGACTTTCCTGCACTTTCAGTTTCCTGCACTTTCGAAGGAAACGACTTTCCTGGAAACTACTTTCCTGCACTTTCAGTTTCCTGCACTTTCGAAGGAAACGACTTTCCTGGAAACGACTTTCCTGTAATTCAGTTTCCTGCACTTTCGAAGGAAACGACTTTCCTGGAAACGACTTTCCTGCACTTTCAGGTTCCTGCACTTTCGAAGGAAACGACTTTCCTGGAAACGACTTTCCTGTAATTCAGTTTCCTGCACTTTCGAAGGAAACGACTTTCCTGGAAACGACTTTCCTGCACTTTCAGGTTCCTGCACTTTCGAAGGAAACGACTTTCCTGGAAACGACTTTCCTGCACTTTCGACTTTCCTGCACTTTACTGCATTTCAGGTTCGAACAGAAAACTTCATCCAGCATTTGGTTTTAGATTGAATCCTTCGAGATTATACAAATCCTCAACGCAAAAAAAGACAGAGATTTTATTTGAATGCTTCGAGATTATACCAATTCTCAACGCAAAGAAATACAGCGTAACTCATTAAAAAAGCGTTGTGAAAGTCGAGGAAATTGATGACGAATGAAAGCTCATAAGATGCCGTAACAGAAAACGTTATCTTACTCCTATTTTGGTGGCCGACGTCATCGCCTGCAGAAAATACGTCACTAACTTCACTACGACATCCCAGTACAGAACACGACGGAATTTCACAGTTAATTTAGTTTCCTAACGTGCTCCGTAGTTCGTGCTGGTGATGGGTAGTCTCAAAATTATCATTTTTACAGCAGGGATTTTGCATTTTTCAATTCTTTCACGTGTGATAAAGTATGAAATAGACAACGCCAAGGAATTATCACTGTACTAGACACACCCACACACACACATACTAACACACACACACTCACTGCAGCTCTGCCGATGTTGGAAAGTGTGTATTTCGCCATTTGTTGCAACATTGAATCTCAGGGATCCTCTCTCTGTCACCCCCGGAGTTGAGTCAACGTATCCGTAAACGCGTCTCTAATTGTAAACCTTATTGTTTTCCTAAATAATTCTATTCATTGTTATTGTTGACCAAATTGTTATAATTGTTTACCTAATCTCATATATTCATTATACGAGAGAAACCTATAACTAATGGAATAATTTCTCTCTGTATTGGGGAAATAAACATGATCAAATACGTTAACTTTGATTAGTAATCGTATATATAGGTATAGGTATATACCAAGCCTTTTCCTCTTTTTAGTAGAGGGTGGCTAGCATCATTGACATGATACTTTACAGGGGATGTACATGATAGGGGTTCCCCAGGCCCCTAGTCACGCCCGAGCTTTAAGGCCTTATTTTCCTCTCGTTTAGTGCTCAGGTAACATTCCTTGAGGACAGTGACCACACTGCAGGCAACGACCCTGGTTTGCCGCATCAGATTTTTTTACGCCAACTGCCGCTCACAGGGCTCGAACCCGGACAGGAAGCACAAAACGCAAGCGCTCTGTACCCTCGGCCACTGCGAGGCAAAGGAAACGACTTCGAATAGTAATTGAATTCATATATTTCTTTACACGAGGTAAAATTGCATTCTTTGTTTTTGAGGGACTAGAATTTGCACGCACATACTCGTAAGTTGCAAGCTATAGTCTGTCCTTGCATGAAGCTTGGCTTCTATGCTTGAGGGTCTGAATTTTTACTGCTCTGGATTTTCTACATTGATGATTAACATTCGAAATACTTCGTGTGTTCCCAGTCAATATTTATTTTATTTCTGTGACCGTATTAGCTAAGGTGTGTGGTCTTTGTTCGGTTATGTCACCTACTTTGGGGCCTGTATGTTTAGTTGGATTCTCGAACCTTGTAATGCATGCTATGCAGCCATGTCACCCAGTCTAACTTTTTCGCCAGAGCATGCATGTTTTTCGCCGCCCAAGAGATTTAATTACTGGGGCAGTGAAAAATATACATGCAGGCGGCAAAAAAGTTAGACTGGGTTAGGGTTTATAAAACCTTTGTTGGGCTGTGTAAACTTGGTTAGGATCTACATCGTGGTTGAGGTCTTCAACCGTAGTTGGATCTACTAACTGGTTGAGGCATATATCCTCATTGGGCTCGTGTAAAACTCATGACCATTGATTTCAAACGTGTAGTTTTTAAATGAAGAGCATTTTCTGATTGGTATAATAACCCCGCGAAAAAGTAACTTAATTTATAAGAACTTTATGGTGTAGATGTTTTTGTAATCAAATATGTTTGAACAACAAGGGTGCCAAAATTTGTAAAAAGCCAAGGACAAATTCAATATTTGCTTTGTTCATTAAAAAAATTAATTAATTATTCGAGTCCTGGAAGCTCGGCGAGGTTTTGAATGTTTTCTCGTTGCCCACGAGAAATATTCTGGTTTAACAATAAATAAAATAGCAAGGATAGTCGCTTTTAAAAGATCCATTATCAGTTAGTTGTTTAATAAATAGAAAGACCTAAAATGATATATAAAATTGAACGTTTCGACCACAGGAGTCATCTTCAGCATTAACAAGATCTATGGAAAACAAAAAAAAATACATTTTATTCAAAATAAGTGCAACAGTACAAACAAATAAAAAGAAGGGACGAAAAAGGATGGAGAACAATACTAACATGCTATTAACAGAGGGAATGACGATTCAGTTTCACTTAAAATAGGTTTGTCTTTCGTGATAAAAAGAGATTCTAAAATACGAAGGTCTGATTGACTAGATGTGGTTCCTATTATCTGGAAGTTGTCCAGGCGGACTAGCTGGTCGCACTTCTCGGCATGAGTGCGTACCGAAGAGTGAGGGGGAGAGGCAAGGGGATTATTGGTTCGGAAGCTCCTGCCAGCATGCTCCGCCACACGAATATGGAGGGCCCTTTTTGTGGACCCAACATATTCCGACGCACACAGTGCGCAACAGTATTTGTAAACGACGTGCGAAAGCAATGCTTTAGGGAGCTTATCTTTGTAGTGAAAAAAAAGAATTTATTTTATATCTGTTCAACAATATTATCCGAAAATTGATATGCGTGAAATGTTTAGCTAACAATGAAAGTATCTCTTTCTTGAGTTTCTCGGATTGGTATCCAAAATAGGGCAAGCAGAAGTAAAAATCCTTTCCCACAGTTGTTATAGGCAATCTGTTATGAAACTTAACATTTAAAAATTGCTTCATGGCTGAATCTATTAATCTGGACGGGAAGCTATTATTAAGAAAGAATTGCCGCAAAAATTCCATTTCACAGTGAAATGCATAAAAATTTGAACAGACATTATAACCCCTGCATAACAATGTTTAAACACTATTCATCTTAAGGTTAAAAGTACAAAAACTCTAAAAGCTGGTCCCTAGCCCAGTAAAAGTAGGCTTACGGTAGACAGAGCTCTGAAATTTGCCATTGTGGCGCGTAATTGTGCAATCTAAATACGGGAGACAATTTTTATTGTTATACTTTGCAAAAAGCAAACCTTAGATGTGTGCATATTCTGGTTTAATGACTGGTTTGAGCAACGGACAACGCTGCGCCTCCGCTCCATATGAGAAAAAAAATTCTCTGGTTTGATATTAATTGATATTAATTTTTGTTTGATATTGATTTATTTGATATTAATTTTTGTGTGATATTAATTTTGTTTGATATTAATTTTGTTTGATATTAATTTTATTAATTGAGTCAGATGACACAGACCCCGACGGGAAAAAAAGTTCCCATAGTTTACACAAGCAGTCCCACCAGCACCCACCCCACGAAATTTAAGAGATGGATATTAAAAACGCGATTAAATTATAAAGTTTGTTGATGTACGGAGCACATCTTGGCAGCAAGAACATAAAGTGATGTCGCGATAAGCCCAAAACGGGCCATACGATGACGATGCTAAATTATCGAAGAACTCACAAAGCATTCCCGATATCGGTACAGTCTGGTTAAGCTACCCAGTCTAACTTTCTCGCCGCCAACATACATGTTTTTTACCGCCCACGTTATTAAATAGCTAGGGCGGCGAAAAACATGCACGCTCCGGCGAGAAAGTTAGACTGGGTATGCTATGCGTACGAACATGCGTATTGCGCTACGTAAAACTAAAACGTAGACGGAGAATCAGGTCGTAAAGCAACAAATCTCTGGATTGTGTTCCTGTGATGAAGAGATAAGAAGCGAAAGTCGGACTTTCGTCAGGCGACTTCCGAGGTTACGATTTTACGACCGAAATCATTATTGGCAATTAAAGAAGAGCGTTAGGATCTAAACAACAGCATTCGTATGGTTTTTATACAAATTTATAAGTGATAATTGAGATGGTTTGCGGCCGATAACGCTGATATGACTATGACGGCATTTCCTGCAGATAAGAGGTGGCTCATTATCACGTCTATAAAAAATATGATGTGAGTGCAGTGCAATAGGTTGCTATTCACGAGGTTCTTCTGTAGTACCGGGAGTGACTAATTCATTTATCTGCACCTGACACCTAAAATTGGACGACAGTAATTACGTACATTTTCATGCTCAATGTGTTGCGTAAATATGTCGCTGAGAAAACTACAACGATTTTTTACCTTCTCTTCGAAAGCAAGCCTTTCTCTGCAATAATTGCATGGCAGGTGAATAGCTATCCTAGAATACATTTTCTAATCGTAATTAAAAAAAATAATACTATTGGAAAGCTATTTTTGGAATTTTTTTGGGTGTATGAGTCACGATGCTACGAGTGTCTCACATGTTTTAACTCACGGATGCAACACTAACGAAAGGCGTGGCCGTGTGAGGAAAGGAATGTCGGCGTAAACCGTATTTCTGGTACTCTTATAATTGCGCAACGAAATCAAAACACCGCCGAAATAATGCACAGCCAAAAATTCGTCCTACTACAAACCTGCTGAGCAAAACAAAGTACGCTCAACATCTCTCTAAGCGAAGAATGTTCCAGCGAGAAAGTTTGCGTTCCATCTAAAGTGGACGATACAAGTACATTTGATATGCTAATAATCACATGAAGAAACTATGTTTAAATATGACGCGGAACAACGACGAGGTTATCAACACATTGATGCTATGGAGAATTGATCACGATGTAGAATAATCAGAATTATGAAAAGAACAAGAAATGAGTGCAGGGTAGAGCTGTGCGGTCCTCCGGTAGCATCGGCATAACAGCGGCTGAAAATATGCTGTCAGGCCCGACAGCAAGTGGAAGGATCTGCACTTCCAAACACGTTTTCGGTTTGTTGACTTAGAGTTGCCTTCTAAAAAGAAATCAAATTTGAAGGATAAGATCATGCTCTAGATGTCTCATGAATACATTAGCTCGTGTTCAGTGTTGATCGCTTTCCATGCAGAATATTCTATTTCGCTGCACAATACAAGATTAGTTTTAATTGTAGATTTAAATTTGATTTACTGTTTTTGATTAAATAATGTATTCTATCTGCGAGCTCCCGAGCTCGGAGTTAAGTAGGCCTTCTTTTAGTTGAAGGAAAATAGTTTTTCAAGGACCATCTCTTTCCGGTTCACTGCCGCGCTGTTTTCCAGTATCTCTGGCCTTCTTCCTCACTTTAAATATGGTTTCCTATCTTTCCTTCACAATTTACTGTTTTGCGTGGGAGATCATGCGCAGTAGCACAGTTTGTGCTCAGTTTTCGCGTTCCCTTAACTCCATACTAATTGGTGCCTTCATCCTTCCTCTCTTTGAACATCTTTATTGGGTTCAGGGAAGCTGAAACTCACTTTTAAACTAACTTATAATCATCAACTCCAAAATTTTAAATAATGCCTTTATCCATCCTCTCTTTGAACATCTTCGTTGGGTTCATGGAAGCTGAAACTAATTTATATTCAATCAGTTATGAATTATAACTCCTGAGTGGTGGCTTCGCACCATCCTAACTGTGCGTTAATAAAATATATTCGTCTAAAGGAGGAATAAATTCCACAACACGAGGAGCTGTGATAACGATTGTTCAACAAAAATATACGACCAGGTCTTAAATCAAAAGAGTCATGAACTATAAAGAAGTTTATTAGATACACATATTTTCTCCTATTAAATAAAGTTTAAGATGATTCAGATAAGATTGCTGGGATTGGAGTAACGTAAGATAACTCTCAAAAATATTAGTTGAAAAGCAGTCGGACACGATTTGTCGCTAAAACCATAGTTATATATTGTAAAGCAAATTGTGATGTCCCCTGTTCGTCCAACATATATAAATACGTACTCGTGCATCCACAATTAAAAGAAACATATTGATAACGGTTTTCCGCTTACTTAAACTTTGTTGAGTATAAGGCGCATTTTTATTTAAACGGAAAATTATAGCGAAGCAATAAAAAAAAAAGAAAATGAGACGTAATAGAGCAGCGTTTTAAAAAATCTTATAGTGATAGTCTCCGAAGATAATCGGAAGAAAAGATCTTGGTGGTAGTTTACGAAGAAAATCTGAAGAAAAGATCTTATAGTGGTAGCTTGAGAAGATAATCTGAATAAAATATCTTAGTGGTAGTTTACGGTTTACGAAGTATAGCCTAAAAAATGAGCCCAAAAAAGGCCAGAAGACGTTACGAAACCTAACCCAAGTGAAAAAAATATCAAACTTGAATTTTTTGTGAATATATTTCGGTGCTATACGGTACGAAGTAAGGAGAACAAACCTATGTGGGGGAAGCGACGCTCGCAGAGTGTATTTCTGAGATTCTGTCATAGATTTAGAGAGACAAACACAAGGTACTGTTTAGACTGACGAGGACTGTTTCCGAAAACACAAAACTGGGGGCGTGTTCACATATCCACTGCCATAAATCACCACTTTACATCATAATTAATTCATACAGAGAAGCGGATGAAACTCATTTTAAGTCATTGTTGCAGTAACCTATCCGGAACAACCTTGGGTTCCCCCTTTTTAACGGCACAATGCTTGTCCCAGCACAAGCAGAGCAAGCGCAATTTAGATCAAATGCTATAGCTTCCGTTGCAAAGCACGGCACTAACTTTATAACATCTATCATCATAGCCTTATTGATGAACTTACTCAAGCCGAAAAATTCAAAATTTCTTCTTTGTCTCACATGGAGTTCGATCCGCCGTGACTTCACTAAGCTTAACCTAAGAATACAAACGTAACCCTTTACCGTCAAATTAGATTTCAAAATCCCCTTTCATGAACGGTTCTAATATATTTTATTCCTTGTGAAATTTGTGCCCTAATGTGTTCTTCGAAGTTCATTGTCAAGTGGCAGTCACTTCCTCGTTGTGATGTCGGTGACTACATGATGCCGGGGCTAGTTTAGTGATGATGGTTGAGATGACGGTAACATGAGTGCAAAATGCGAACGTTAAAGGGTTAAGGAGGGGAATAACACCACAAGTCCTTCTGATTATATTATATTAATGAGAAGAGGGATAGGTTCAGAAAAATGAGAGCTTCAGATACTCTCCTAACAGCTCAGCTGTCACAGCTCCAGAGGAGCACAGCACAATTACAGACTGAAACATTTTGTTGAAAAATAAAAATATTTCACGAATAACTAAATTGAATTTGTCTTGAAATGAAATTGTGCAAGCCGAAAAGCAGGGCAGATTTTTCGTTTAAACAAAGCGCAAAAATGAAGTAACTGAAAGCTATTTTGGCTCACTTAATGACCATGCATCAATGCTTGATGACCATACATTTATGTTTAATTATCATGCATTAATGTTCAATGGCCATATATTAATGTTCAATGGCCATATATTAATGTTTAATGATCATACATTTAGGTTCAATAATCATACTATAATGTTCAATGACCATATGTTAATGTTTAATGATCATGCATTTATGTTCAATGGTCATATGTTAATGTTTAATGATCATACATTCAACGTTCCTTCATTGTGAGATTAAGAGCGCTGGCCCTTTTCCTTTCATAGAAACTAGCTATTTTGAGTTCTGATTTATTAAACTTCGAATGTAACAATCTAGAACATATTGTACACTCTAACAAGAGGTGTCACGCACTTGAAAACACATACACAAACGAAAGGGAGCCAAAATCAGGATACAAGGACACAAACATTTATTTGACATTATTATGGCAGAGTTTGGCACAAGTTCGTATTTTCCACAAGACCTGGAAGTTGATCTTTTTGCATTTACAAAGGCTTGAGTGGAAGAAAATGCTCACCGTCCTCTCCGACCATCGCTGCGAGTCTCCGAATATCAGGAACGTCAGCATTTTACCTCGAACACGTCAGCATTTTACCTCGAACACGTCAGCATTTTAGCTCGAACACGTCAGCATTTTACCTCGTACCTCAAATAAAAACCGACATCTTTTTACTACTACAGATTTTTCTCAAGCTTGTCTGCAGAAGTTGCCCAGTTATTTTCAAAGACAAAATGTGGCGAAATTGTTACGACATGAGGGCGATGCTTAAATCTTTCTTGAAAATTATCTCTTTATTTTTTTCAAGAAAACCGCGCCAGCCTCTAACTCTGTGTGTTGTGTCGCATTTTAATGAGGTTCCGAGTCGCAATTAACGTAACACATGTGATACAAAATCGCCTGATAGGCCTTTTATTTCGCAAAAATCCTACAAACTAACAATGTCTTTTATAACACTTTGACCGCAATTGGTTAATCTGAAGCTCAATATTCAGCTCAAATTTAAAGTTAGTAATTGCGAGCAATTTTGAAAATGCAAGCATTAAATGGATCGTGCCGTCATTTAGCTTTAATTAAGCACTTGTAAAAATTGAGTTGGTGATTACTGGTCAGTCAGCAGCAACATGAAAATCCTCTCCGTGGCCACCGGTGGCGCACGTTGCGGTCAAAGTGTTAATGAGCTAAGCTAGAGAATTTTGGTCTAGAACAGAAAGACCTGGCAACCTGACATGATACTGCACTGTATAGAGTACTTATCTAGCTAAATAAGGAGCAATAAAATTTCATTTTTGGCAGTTTGTAGGTTCACATTCACGTTAATAATATTTGTTAGCTATCGTACTGAAAGTTACGAGTAACTTTTCCTACGTGGACGTGAATTAAAGCTTTGGCTTTTAAGCCAGATTATTCTACATTAGGTCGCTTATTGTCTATCATTGAATGAATTATAGCATTAGATTAACTTCAGTGCTGCGCCTTGAAAACGCTATAAAGTGTTCAGGATATTTTAATGATACTGCAGTAAAATTACGATTAGTGAGACGATAGTTGTGGACGAATCCAGTGAGAATTTCAATATAGGCACACCATATACGCGTCTTGTCGGCAGGCATGCAAGCAGGCAGGCAAGCAGGCAGGCAAGCAGGCAGGCAAGCAGGCAGACAGGCAAGAAGACAGACAGGCGGGCAAGCAGGTAGGCAGACCGGCAGGCAGGCAGCCAGACAGGCAGGCAGGCAAGCAGGTAGGCAGACCGGCAAGAAGGCAGGCAGGCAGCCAGGCAAGCAGACAAACAGACAGGCAGACAGGCAGGCAGGCAAGCCGAAAAGTAGCCAGGCAGGCAGGCAAGCAGACAAACAGACAGGCAGGCAAGCAGGCAGGCAGGCAGGCAGGCAGGCAGCCTGCACGAGTTTACCTACAGTCATTGTAAAGACGAAGAGGACAGCGTTAAATCCCGACATTTGTCCTGTAAACTCAAATGCAATCCTACGATTCGTTTTTTAAACTTCTGTGAAATCCCATGATTTTTTATAATTCTGAATATAACCTCACGATTTTTCCGTTGAGTAAAATAAAATTGCACGATTTGTCTTATGCACTTAAGTAAAATTATTTTACATTTTTTAACGACTAAAAATCCCACGATTGTTTTATTAACTTGAATGAAATCGTGCGATTTTCTTGCCAGCTAAAAAGGAACTCAGGGAAAAGCGTGTATGAATTTTTTGTAACAATGTGTTGCAGGGCAGGAAACTTAATTCCTGAAACATCAATTTTGAATACTTTGAAAAAAATAAAAAACTATGTGCACTGGGTGCATATCATGCATCAACAACATTGAAATGAGCGCCCTTCAAACATTTTTTACAATTTCATAGTTGCAAAAATTGTAGAGCTTCTGGGTTGAGTAGTCAGATGCACCTCAACATGTGGGGCACAATTTTATGCTTATTTTTATTATATGTGTTTTAAACAACTTTATGTGCTTTAAATTGAGTTCGTGAATGAATGAGGATATTGGTGGCTTGTGTAACACAGACACAACCGTACATGAGCCTCAATACTCTCACACATACGATATTGACGAACTGAAGTAACTAGCTATAATTTGAATTGTCATTTTTTAAAACACAATACCCCACTCTACCCAGGTGCTTGAAATGAGTATCGGTCTTGACCGGGGGAAACCGTCATGGCGTCCTGGTGTTAGTTATAAGGCGTTTGAAAAAACCAATGTACAAGGTGACATGCATCAGGCTTGTTGGAAATAAAGCATCCTTAGATGCCGAAAGCATCATTAGACGGCAGTTCTCAGAGCCTCCATTCTCTTGACCCACAACTGCCGGCCTACAGGGCAACATGGGTTGTTTCCTACCTAGTCTAACTTTTTTACCGCCTGCATGCATGTTTTTCGCTGCCCAAGTAATTAAATCGCTTAGGCGGCGAAAAACATGCATGCTCCGGCGAAAAAGTTGGGCTGGGTAATATGAATGATCTTGGCGATCAGTTGATTTTTTGTCGAAATAAGACTTTAGAAAATTAAAATGACGTACATAATCGCCTCATGAGAATCTTACGCATCATACTACGCGGAAATTGCAATATTTATACCAATTTAAATTCCGTCATATTTGATCTGCTTTCGATAGTGAAGGGGCCACAAGAAATTAAAACACTCTTCATAATATAACCAAAAACTGATGATGTGTGGAACGTGAAGTACTTCTTATGAAAGAAACAGAGGCCCTCAGACCATACATTCTCCAGAGCAAGCTCGCACAACGCAGCGGACCGTGACAGCGTGTGTAACAGGAATATTTAACTGGGTACCAGCACAGCGTAGGCCTTTCCGTGAAGCTGATCTTAAGCCATCGCTCAACACAAGTACGTACCCACACGAGACGCAAACGCATTAATCGTGCACAAGCACACGGTTCTCACTACACAAGACCACGCAAGACTGTCCCAATGAATACTGAAGGAATAAAGGAGTAATTGGACGATGTTTGCCTCTGCTGCCCAGTCAGTCAACACCCATGGCTGAGCGTCTGAACTTTACATCCTAACAGGCGTGCGTAACATCTGCGCTTCTTCATCCGAAGTGAAATTTCGGGAAAAGCAATTTTCACGCGTACGAGAACAGAGCGCTCAGATGCAGGGTTGCGTAATGGAGTAACACCGAGAGTTCAAAAGGTATTGCTGTTTTATTTAAGTCAGTGTGAACTGATAACCTAGTCCTGGAGCTTTCGGGTAGGTTCTTTGCTCTTCAGCTTTTTATAAAAAAATTTTCAGGTTCTTTTAGCTTTTTTACTAGTGGATACGATGATGGAACTGCCTTCGCGTGAAGAAGAGATGCCATGGAAGTAAACTCAACCATGAAGATCTTTTCGATCGTCCCATATTTATTTCCCATACACAAACACTCAAAAACGTACACAGACAAATATTCCCATATACACACGCACTCAAAAATGTATACTTACACTCACAGGCAACCGCACCTACAAAAGCACATACCCACACACACAAACACAAACACAACATACAACACTCGCTTTCGAATCAAACAGGAGCTGGCGTTCAGGACAACGAGACATTTTCTGCGAAAAATGATGCTTCATTGCAATCAAGCCTGATACATTTGATCTTGTACATTGATTTTTCCAATGCCTTATAATTAACACCAGGACGCAATGACAGTTACCCCCGGTCAAGCCGGTACCCATTTCCGACACCTGGGTAGAGTGGGGAATTGTGGCTGAGTTCTCCTTTTTCCCAACGGAAGCAACAACACGGAGAGTCGCAATTCATGAGAGGTGTTACGTCAAAGGTTTCGCGGTTGCCTCGCTTCAGAAGTTTATGCTGCTGGTCCTGAGCGAGCGCCATGAGTGTTGCATAAACATAAACTTGCGCAAACGATGTTCAGTGCTTATTTTTATCGAGAGGCGGTGTCAAAGAGACTGGTACCGCCATCGCCTGGACGCACGGCGAAAAAATCAAAATTAGTCGTGAATAAACGCATTATTGGGCATTTTAATTGTGACGATTGCGGTTTTTTGCGGGGTTTTTACTATCGTTGCATTAGAAGTTTCTTGGATTATTTTGAGCCTCGAATTATAAACATATCGATGTGCAGTTTTAATAGTGATGATTACGGTGTTTTGAGTGGGCTTTATTATCATTGCATTAGAAGTTTCTTGGATTATTTAGAGAATTCGATTTGAAAATAAAAACTAAGAAATTAGCAGTTCCGAATGAAAAGTCGACTTTCTCGTTGGGGGTCCCAACTATTGTACATATATTATCTCCCATGCATTATTTTGTTTTTACTTAATTATTAACGAGTAGCTAAAGTTCTTCTGTACGTTGAATTACAATTATGAAGATAATCGTTATAATTCAAATGCTTAATTACGATTTGTGTATTGAAGGATTTAAAACGTTGCAATCTTTTAGACTGCGTTTAGATAAACTACTGCGACAAATTACCGCTACTTTGTTTAGAACAACGAATAGCTTTGAATACAGTAGAAAACTTCAGTTTTGATACAGTTATGGCCACTAAATGCAGAGTCAACGCAGTCGCTATTTTCGCCACCCAGACAACAGATAGAAACTTCATTACATTACACGCTTTATCAGCGCCACCTTCAACAACAAATACATACATAAACTTCACCCAATAATATAAATCAAGATATAAATAACTGAAGAGCACATGCCTCCCTGAACAAGTAATTTCTAAGTACGATGAGTTTCTATTCCGTTGGTGCACGCTACTGAGGGATGGAGAGATGGTGTCGTAAAAGTCCGTAAATAAATCCTGATGGCTCCTGAAGATAGAGAAACTGCGTCGTGGATGCATAAATAGTTATAAAATGAACGGTTCATCTCAAGTTAGCATCTCTGATCAATGGCGGATGACAACATGCATCACTTGTTAAAATATTCTCGCTGGGGATTACAAATGGCAATGTGTAAAACTATGAACATTAAACCTATTATTGTCAAGAGGTGCCTGTCTGAATGTTGTAAGATCAAACTAGCATAATTATTGATGAGACCGCAACCTGTGACTTTTCTATCGTGAATTAATCTGAAGTCACAACTAATGACATTTGAACTGGGAACTAAGACATCTGGAAGGTGAATCATGACACCTGAAAAGTAAATAATGACGTCTGGAACGTTAATTATGACGTCTGAAAAGGGAATTGAATTGTGGCGTCTGGATAGTGAATAACGACTTCTGGAACTTTCATTAGGACGTCCGGAACGTGAATAATGACGACTGGAACGTTCATTATGACGTCCGGAACGTGAATAATGACGTCTGGAACGTGAATAATGACGACTGGAACGTTCATTATGACGTCTGGAACATGAATAATGACGTCTGGAACGTAAATAATAACTTCTGGAATATGAAAAACGACTCCTGGAACGTGAATAATAACATCTCAAGCGCACATTCAGACACCTGGATCACGAATCTAACACCTAGATTACCAATACCAAAAATCCAAAGAAGATCCCGTGACTTGCGTATCAGTTACAATCTCTTGGACGAAGGAGGCGAATCTTTCTTGAGCGCCTGCGAAAATATGGAACCCTTGGCCAGATTTGGTCTAGCCCCTTTGGCGAGGCTGGCGTTGGGCCCTCGAGGCACATAGCCCGAAGACCCTTTCCTTAGGATGAAATTGGGGCCCTTTGCGAGCGTCTGAGATGGCCCCAGAGTGTTCTCGGAGTTGGGTCCATGCCAAGGAGTGTAGTTCGTTCTGGAACAGAAAAAAGTACGCTGAAGTGTGGATTCGACAGAGAAGTGTTAATGGTGCGATCTGCTTCTCATACGCTGAAGTAGGGTTTCGAGAGATACGGTCAGAAGAATAGATGGCAAAATGAATGCAACAAAAAGAATTAACAATCATATTCGAGTTGATTTCATGTTCAATTGCGGAGAAAGTTATTGAGCATTTTTTTATTGGAACACTGTCAATCGTTGAAAATGTAATACCCATGTTGTCTATCTGTAGCCTATAAAAAACAACGTTTCAATGCATACACATCCTTTTCAGGCTGAAAACATACAGAAAAATAGGTGTTACAGAGGTATTACATTTTTAATGATTGACAGTGTTCCGTTGAAAAATTTTTCAGAGAATTTCTTCTCAATTTAGCACGTGATGAACTTGAACGGTTACGAAAAATTGAAAAATTGATGAAGAAATCATCTTCGAGATTGTCAAGCATCCCAGTCCAACTTTTTCACTGAAATACCTGTGATTTTTGCCGCCCAAGCATAGTCTCAACACTGGGCGGCTGAAATCATAGATGCTGCGACGAAAAAGTTAAACAGGTTGTACCAGGACGAGGGAAGCCTGACGCTGCAGTATTGCGCGACCGATAAGAATGCAATCTACTGAAGGTGTCTGTGTCCAGAAAGGCAGATATCTTGAATGCCTAACATCATACTTTTAAATTCGTGCAGGCAGTGTCTTGACTGAATTTTAAGTATAGTAAATTTGGATTTTATGCACAAGTATCGACATTAGGTCAGGACAGAAACTCCTTTCATGAGTAAGGTCATATATAGTCTAACTGTTAATTAAATTACAGTTAGACTGGTTAATCTAAAAATTAAGCAGTCTAACTCTTTCGCCGCCTGCATGCATGTTTTCCACCGCCCAAATATTAAATCACTTGGGCGGCAAAAAAACATGCATGCTCCGTCGAAAAAGTTAGACTGGGTAGCAATGCTCCTATTCGGTGCAACACTTAGTAACGAACTTCTTTAAAGTGTGAAGTTTGACAGCCAGGCGAATGATGTCTAATGCACTAAAGATTTTCACATACCTAGAATCTATTGGAACGCTATTTTCACTTTGATTCCTTAATTCAAGCCAGTCTCAACTTGAACATACTATCTGCAGGGACTGGTTCGCATGGTGTAGGACTGCAGAGTAATAAGGAATTTTTAAACAATTTAAACAAACAGTAATTTACCACACGTGATACAGCAGTAGATTGTTTTTTCAAGTCTAGTATAATGGATACAAATGAGTATAGCTACCTGTGGCCCCGAATAGCGACTTTTAGTCTCAATCAGAACACGAAGAATCCTGACGTAAATTACTTCTGATTCTCTCAGTCTTCTTGACCTGATGATGATGTTTTAGAGTTATATTTTATTATAAGGAACCTTCGCGTTCCTTGTGTTTCAAGTTCATAAAGCCTTCCTGGCAAGTGTTTCCTTATGTTGCTCACTGTCACACGGTATCCGGACAAGCAGACATATTCTCAAAACAAGTTACCACTCATATTAAGTATTGCAAAAACTAATGCAATCACTCTAACTATACTCGTAGAGAATGTATAAGTGATGGGCACAGGTATAACTACTCACAGTAAACACAAAAGTCGTAGTGTAACTACTCACAGTAAACACAAAAGTCGTAGTGTAACTACTCACAGTAAACACAAAAGTCGTAGTGTAACTACTCACAGTAAACACAAAAGTCGTAGTGTAACTACTCACAGTAAACACAAAAGTCGTAGTGTAACTACTCACAGTAAACACAAAAGTCGTAGTGTAACTACTCACAGTAAACACAAAAGTCGTAGTGTAACTACTCACAGTAAACACAAAAGTCGTAGCGTAACTACTCACAGTAAACACACAAGTCGTAGTGTAACTACTCAGAGTAAACACAAAAGCCGTAGTGTAACTACTCACAGTAAACACAAAAGTCGTAGTGTAACTACTCATAGTAAACACAAAAGCCGTAGTGTAACTACTCACAGTAAACACAAAAGTCGTAGTGTAACTACTCACAGTAAACACAAAAGTCGTAGTGTAACTACTCACAGTAAACACAAAAGTCGTAGTGTAACTACTCACAGTAAACACAAAAGTCGTAGTGTAACTACTCACAGTAAACACAAAAGTCGTAGTGTAACAACTCACAGTAAACACAAAAGTCGTAGTGTAACAACTCACAGTAAACACAAAATTCGTAGTGTAACTACTCACAGTAAACACAAAAGTCGTAGTGTAACTACTCACAGTAAACACAAAAGTCGTAGTGTAACTACTCACAGTAAACACAAAAGTCGTAGTGTAACTACTCACAGTAAACACAAAAGTCGTAGTGTAACAACTCACAGTAAACACAAAAGTCGTAGTGTAACAACTCACAGTAAACACAAAAGTCGTAGTGTAACTACTCACAGTAAACACAAAAGTCGTAGTGTAACTACTCACAGTAAACACAAAAGTCGTAGTGTAACTACTCACAGTAAACAAAAAAGTCGTAGAGTAACTACTCACAGTAAACACAAAAGCCATAGTGTAACTACTCACAGTAAACACAAAAGCCATAGTGTAACTACTCACAGAGAACATACAAACAGGCACGGCTGCGTGCGAGCAAAATTACGTCCGTTTGAAACTACGTTGCGGGCACTCACAGGAGGAGGTCGTCAGAGGGCCCCTGGTGGAGGGCGGGGTCGGGCCCCATGGCTCTGCTGCTGTGCCTGCTGCTGCTGCTGCGGTCCTCTGCTGCTACCGTGTCCACCGCCTCGCTCCTGCACGTATTATGTCTAGGTCAATTTTACTCGCATTTATGTTCCTTTACATCGTACCTTTAAAGCAGCACCTCAAATGTGTTGGTTAGTTTTACTTGGATTTTCATTCAACCATTGATGAAACGATTCTGCATGCTATATGTCTAGGTCAATTTTACTCACATTTATGTTTCTTTACATCACATCATAAAATTAGCACCTCAAATGTGTTGGTTAGTTTTACTTGTATTTATGTTTTTTACTTCAAATCTTTAAATCATTCATCACACGCTGCTGGATGTCAAATGCCTGGGTCAAATTTACTCACATATGTTTTTTTTTTTTGCGTCATTTCATTATTTTTTTAAAATTTTGTACTACTTCACGCATGGCTGTTCAAAATTTCATCTGAACTGGAAGCGTAGAAAACACAACCAACACAAAACATGGAAACTGAAGTCCTAAAATATTCTCGACTCATGGGGTCTATTTCAACGAAGAAAATAAATGACTATTAAAAATGAGATTAATGCGTAGCGTAGAATTAAAAAGGAACAAGAATCGAGTTCCACATAATATTCATTTTATTAGGTAAAACAGCACAATGAAATATTGTGCTCATTGTTCACAGTGAGTACTGTGTTTGCGTGTAAAGAGAGCGCATGAGCCAACTGACGACTATGGACCAGCGAATGCATAATGGCTGGGCAGTGCTCCGTGTCAGCAAAATATACCGAAATAAGTGAACAAATTCATAAATGAAGTACATATAGGTGCTTAAAAATATTAATCAAACCCATTTTCACACAAAAATTGCAATGCCATTGTACTACGATAAAAAAAAACACCTTAACCCACACACACCACGATGTTCCAACGATGCTGTCAGGACAAGTAATGCAGGCACAGAGACCACGAGTATCCTGTTCCGTTATCTTATCAGCAGGCGCTCACAGACAAGTTAAAATCAACCTAACGCAATCGGTTTATACGTTACAGAGACATACAAACACAGGAAACATGCAAATACAGTATGTGCCATGAAAACCCGAACCGAGTATTTATTTTCCCGTATCAGTGATACCATCATAATCAGTAATACCTTTTCTATAGGTTAATTTTGACGGATAATTTTGATAAAAATTACATTTTTGTGGTAATTCTTATGAGGGTATTAAGGCCCCCACACACTACACGCGCCACGAGCCGAGCCGCGAGCAGGGCCTGAGGCTCGCGCGAGCCTGCTTGGCTCGGCTCGGGCTTACTGCCTCCCCACACATTACACGAGCCGAGCATTAGTTTGCAAGTGTATTTCTAGAGACAACATGGACTTCTCCGATTCCGATTCAGATGACCGATTAGAGATTGCAATTTGCTTTAGCGCTAAACAACCTCGAAAAAGGTCTAAATGGTGCAAGTCTTGGCTATTGAAGAGGGGAGAACTGTCTCATGGCCAGTTAATTCAGGAATTGAGACTAGAGCCTCGAGACTACGCTAATTACTTGAGAATGGATGAATCAACGTACTTGGAATTGCTATCAATGATGACCCCATTTATAAAATTTAAAAGGAAGAATTCATTGTTGAGAAACCAAAACCAAGACACCATTTGCTTTGTTTTTTTTTATACTCCCCTCAGGGGGATACAAGTATTGTATCTATGGGAATTAGCGCTCCCAGGGGAACCATGTGTGGGCCCGAGCTAAAGGTTAGGTAGGCTTCCTTTTTGTTGTAATAAAATAGGTTTTTGTTTTGTTACGGACCATCTTTTTTCGGTTCACTGCTGTCCTGTTTTTCAGCACCTACTACTTTCTTCTTCAACTTTTTTCTTGTTTCATGAACTTCTTTCCTAGCTTACTGTTTCTGTGCACCTTGTGCATAGAATCCGCGTTCCCTCAACTCCATACTAAATGGTGCCTTCCTTTTTCCTCTCTTGGAACATCTTTGTCGTGGTTAAGGGAGGCTAAAACTTTCTTATAAAATAATAATAATAATTTTTTTATACTTTGTTTGAATAGTCTTGACTTTTCACTTTCCACAGACAAGGATAACTCCGAAAAAGTTGAATAAATTCTACAAAAAAATCTTTCATATCCATATTCACTTTTATTCAATATACTTTTATCACACTTGAAATTCTATAGTGCGTCGTACATCGAACACTTTCTGAAAAAGAAAAATTCGTTAACATTATGCACTAAGCTGACCTCAGGCTCGGCTCGTGCAAATTTGCCACCACACACTACCCGAGCCGAGTCGCAAGCCAGGCCAAATATCTGGAAGTGACAGATCAGCACGAGCCGAGCCACGAGCCTGATTGCGCGGCTCGTGGCTCGGCTCGACATGCCCACACACTACACGAACTGGCTCGGGGCTCGGCTTGTTTGCTAAGGCTCGGCTCGTGGCGCGTGTAGTGTGTGGGGGCCTTTACTGATACGGGAAAATAAATATTCGGTTCGGGTTTTTGTGGGACATAGTAGTAGTAGTAGTTGTGGTTTGCTAGTTGTGGGACATACTGTACAGAAACAGTTCTACGTAAACAACGAGATTTCGAGCCCGTTGTTAGTCTGGGCGACTATTCGGGCACTATTCCTGCGTCAAGTCATGCTTACAGGGAACTGAATTTTTAAGAACCCTTCTTTCGACTCACAGAAGAGTAGAATTTAAGGTACTTTGCTAGGCTACGTGTTGTTTCTTGCAGCCTACGCCCTTGAGTTTTAGTTTTTCAAATTAAATTTAAACATAAATCAAATAAATAATTTGTCTGGATGTGGATGACAAACGAATATATCCTTCCTAAAAGCACCAGCAAAAAAATATTCTTGTACCAGTGCACTAGTGAAACTCGTATCACAGATACGGTCATTAAGCATCCCTTCTGAGCTCAAATAAAATTTGAGCATCTGGCAGCCGTCCAAGGTTGCCAAATGTTAAATGATAAAATTCCATGTAATTCATTTAGAAAGTTTAAACACGAGAAGTTCGAAGGGTTAAAACAACGAACAGTTAAAACAACACAACAAAGAGAGCCTTGAGTACACTCTCGTAAAAATCTGATAATTTGAAAGCTGGCGTGTGATACGTTGCTCCTCTACGCGCCGTTCACGGAAGAGGAAACAAGGTAGATTCGGACCAGTCTTTTTTTCGTTGAAGGCGTGGTTGTGCTGACGTCATGGTAACGAACCAATAGCAGCGCTCATATTGCATCTGGTGGCTCTGCTACCCCCAAATCTGGCTCCACTATTGGCCTAATGACATGTGGCAATGGTGACGTCATAAAGTTTGCTTGAAATAAAGTGAACTTTATTAAACTAGCCGAACAAGAGGAGGCGCATTTTCTACCATAGAAATGACCCTACCTTGTTTCCTCTACCGTGGCGCCGCTACACTGCACACCTCACACGAATACTTAACCTCGATAAATGAGATAGAATATAGCTTAAATTTAATTGTCATAAATTCAATATTAGCTTAAAAAATTAATAAAAATTTAGCTCAAAATAAATTACTTGATGTTTGATATTTAGCTTGAAAGTAAGATCAAGAGTGCATTTTCTGCGAGAGATAAAATAAAGCTTAAAATAAATGATTTAATATTTAATACGAAGCATAAAAGTAAGCGCATTTCGGCATACATTACGCACGTGGAGGAGTGGACGACGGCGTGCGTCCAGGCGAAGTTGACCCGCGGGCGGGGGAGGGGGGCGGGGCGCACCCCCCGGCAGGGTCGGAAGGGGACGTCGGCGGGGAACTGGCTGTCCTCCTCACTCACCCCGTCTGTGATTACCCGTCTGGGAGGGGGAGACAGAGCGCGTCTAAAGTGATCACCCGTCTGGAGGTGACAGAGCGCGTCTTAAGTGAAGGACTTGCAGTAGTGAAGTTGAATGTTAGAGTGGAAAAAGTGTCATGAATGGCTTATTGATGTAAAATGATGGAGTGAAGAAAAAGTGATGAGAGCGTGTAATGTGAAGAACTTACAGGGGTTAAGTGTTTCCTGATAGAGTGAACAAAAGTGTGATGAATGGTTTAATGCTATCTGTAGTGAAGCAAAATGTTTGTTGATAGTGGGGGATCGTCAGCTGCCACCCTTCCGTGGGCTCACAGAACGTGTCAAAAATGAAGAACTTGCAGCACGGAAGTGTCTACCGATAAAATGAAAAGAGGGTGCAAAGTAGAGTAAACTCACTTACTGTAACGAAGTAAAATTTTGAAGTGAAAAAAGTCTGCTGAATATAATGATATGAGATAAAAAATAAACGCACGTAAAATTAAGTTTTCGCTATACAGCTACAAGTTGTCAACTTCCAATTTCGCAGCACAATTTCAAGTGGTGTTGCGCTGCCATTTGAACAGGCCACCATTTCGCAACACCATTTGAATGCTGCACAGCTGTGCTTTAGGATACAGGGGTGGAAATGAGACGAGTGCGGCGACTTTAATAACTTAAAAAAAATGCAACCACCTCAATATTGCCATCGCGCGTACATCTGAAGTAGTGAACCGCCGGGGCCGCGCTGTGCGCCAAACATGATAAATTTAGGATAAATTTATTCATTTCATGAGATTTATAAAATTTATATTTATTTATCTTATGAGATTTATAAGATTGATAGTTATTTATCTTATGAGATTTATGCATCAGATTTATATTATTTATCTTATGAAAGTTTTATATCAGAGCATAGTGGGAGTGCAGAGACTTTAACTTAAAAAAAGCAACGAACTCAATGCTGCCATCGCCCGTGTGTCTGAAGTATTTAACCGTCGAGGCGTGCTGTAACCCAACCAAGACGAAGGAGTGTGGGGCAGGCAACACGGACGGTAAACAGGCTACCGAATGTTGCGTGGTCAGCAGAAAGGACTTCAAACAACAACCCGAGTGTTGCCACTCGACTTCGGTCGGACGACACGGAGGGCTTCATCAATAATCATTTAAAGTGATTGGCATCGCAGGGGCGTATGAAGTGCGTACCACTACGGACTAGTCAGTGATTGGTGCATGGATTGAACTCTAAAGATCAATTGGTGAAGCAAAATCATGCGCTTTAAAAACACGTCCATTCTTTGAAACAAACGAGATCCATGTAGCAGACTGCGTTGGAGAAGACAAATGTTTAGAGTTTTGAATTCCAGAACAGTCGAGAGCGATGCACTTTTAGCCTGCACACATGTATGTGTGTGGAATCCCTTTCATTGGAGAAAAGCTGATTCAGGCATTGTGTGAAACGTAAACCTTCTTTTCACTGCGTCATAATAAACGACAGAATTTTTGTGTCGCGTGATATTGAGATCTAGGAAGAAAAGTGGTTCTGGAAATCACCATGAGTACCTGGAAGTAACCTGATACTTGATGTTACCAGCACTCTTTTGTATCTTATGTATGTGTTTTATCTGTGAGATAAAAAAGCCTCCATTTTCATTGAAGTTACATAGGTAATCTATACCATAATAAGAGGGGTGTCTGTCTGTCTGTCCGTCTGTCCGAAGCCAGCCGAAAGTGTGTGATGAGCGTATCTGTGATACGGGTCGCGTGCACTCGGCCTCATCAACTCTCGGGAGATTTATTTTTTATTTCTTACGGCCTTCTTTCTCGTCACTATTATAAAAGAAGCCGCGTCCGTTCATCCGTCCGTCCGTGCGTCACACGCACCAGCCTGTAGTGTGAGATGAGCGTATCTGTGATACAAGCTTCATCAACTCCACAATTTTCGGTGCCTTAACCCAGCAGATTGGGAGTCGGAATGAATATCACGTGTATTGGAAGGTCAGATTAGGTTTAATAGAATATCAGCTGTTGAGACTTGGGAGAGTATTAGAAAGCCATAGAATAGCATGGGAAATCATGGGAAAGCCATGTTGAAGCTCAGTTGGTCTTATATCTAATCCTGTTATTTTTTTGACGGGCCGTGGGCACTCGTTTCAAATAAAGGGGGGTGGACTAATTTGAATAAAATGGTAACAACGTTTCCTCTAGAGTCATCAGGATCATTGACGAATTGATATAACACCCATCTTAAGGCCGAAATATTATGTGCCTCATTCAAGGAAATCTGGAGTAGAGGCATTCTTATATCTTTATCTGACTCTGAAGCACATGATCAATAGATAAGCTACTCAGCTGTCCATCAGAGTAACATTTTGGCTACTCTGTGCCACCGGTGGCCACAGAGGGATTTTTCACAACGCTGCTGACCGACTAGTAGTTACAAACTCAACTTTCGTCAATCCTTAATTAAAGCTGAATGAAGGCACAATCCAGTTAATGTTTGCCCTCTTCCAAAATAGCCCACGACAAAAGACTTTATAAATTCGAGTCAAATATCGAACTTGAATACAACCAATCGCTGTCATTGTGTTAAAACTGAATTGCCCATACCTGCGGAGGTCACCAGGCGTGATGGCTTTCGTTTTGTCCTCTTTCTTGAGCTTGCCGTCTACCTGCGACGCTTTAAGGACAGCCTTTGCAAGCTCTTCGTCGTGACCGACGGACTGGAGGGCCATCCGTAGCACCGTCGGTGTCACGTCTGGGAAGTCGGTGGCCAGGCGCTGGCGGACTGCGGGAGGCAACCGCATTGGGTTAGATCTAACCGCGACGCCTCGAACTTCTCAATGAATTATCAAGTAGTAAAATTGATAAATCAGATCGAAGCTCTGCAAATTCGGTTCAATCCTCAAACTTCTTAATAAATGAAGAAATATAAACTCTGGATCAAGTTAGATCTGACCGCGACACCTCTAACTTCTTAATGAATGATGAGAAATTAAACTCTGTGAATCAAATCGCTTCTCCGCAAACTCGGTTCACACTTCAAACTTCTTAATGAATAATCAAAATTAAACTATGGGAATCAAATCGTAGCTCTGCATTTTCGGTTATATTTTGAAGATCGTGACTGAAAATTAATCTCAGGAAAGCGTAAGTTAGACGTGTACGCAAACAGTTTCAATTCAGTTCAACAGTTTAAAACAGTTTAAATTCTTATGGCGTTCCGTTAAATTCATTCGAATATTATGCCATGGGTACGCTATCGATTTCCAGTACTGATCTCTACAACACATGCAGGTAAATATTTTTAGAAAAATCCATTCATTACATAAATCCAAGACGTTTATTACATGGCCAAGAACACATTAATTACATATTTCCTTGGCATTTAGGTAGATAGCTCTCAAATTCGTTGACTCAACTGTTTCGGTTCTGTATTTCAGACAAGAACTTCGGTCTCGTTGGCACAGGTGAAGGCTTCGGTGTGGACTTGGGGCTGTCCTGAGAGATGACGCTCCGACGAAGCTGAGGAGGGACTAACGACAGCTCTTTCTTGGCGTGTCCCTGCGAGACGAGCGTCTCGCACGCCTCCTTGACGTTGTACCCGCACTGGGTGAGCACGTCCAGGATCATGATGGGGTCCACGTTGGGGAACATCCCCTTCAGGTACCTGACCGAGTCAATTAGATAACGTACATTCAGTTGACTTTTGAAGGTCAGTACATTCCGTTGATTTTTAGACGTCAGTTCCTATTATTTTATTTGACATATGTCAATCCACTTCGTTAACTCTTCCTCAGTTCCTAGTATTTTAGATCCTTGTCAGTTCCTTGTACTTCATTTGGCATATGTCTAAACACTCTGTTAACTTTTCCCCAGTTCCTAGTATTTTAGTTCATTGACAGTTCCTGGTATTTTATTCAGTTCCTAGGTGTTTATATGGTTGATGTCTCCGTTGAATTACATTTCTCAAGCCCTAGATTTCGCTATCACCCAATTTAGTCAAATCGTTGGGCGCTATGCTCACGCAAATCATTTCCACAATTCATCCCAACATATTTACGATGAATGGCAATTCATTAGTAAGTGGGAATAGTAAACAGGAAAGCAACGCACAAGTGTTGCAATTAGCTGGATTAGCAAAAAAATGTAGGTAGGTAAAAAGCAGTAACCAACCACAAACCAGAATGTATTGCGTTTGCAACAACTTAGGATTAATCCACGGTTAGTTTGTGTCTCTGAGAGTGATATATGGTGGATAAGCATAAACTGAAGGTATGGTAGGTAGGTAGGTAGGTAGGTAGGTAGGTAGGTTGGGAGAGGTAGGTAGGGTAGGTAGGTAGGTGGGGGGGTAGGTAGGTGGGTAGGTAGGTAGGGTAGGTGGTAGGTAGGTAGGGTGGAGGTAGGTAGGGTAGGTAGGTAGGTAGGTAGGGTAGGGTAGGTAGGTAGGGAGGGTAGTAGGTAGGTGGGTAGGGTGGGTAGGTGGTAGGGTAGGTAGGGTAGGTAGGTAGGTGGGTGAGGTGGTAGGGTGGGTAGGGAGGGTGGTAGGTTGGTAGGGTGAGGTGAGGTAGGGTGGGTGGGTGTAGGTAGGGAGGGTGGGGTAGTGGTGTAGGTGGTAGGGTGGTAGGGTGGGTGGGTAGGGTAGGTAGGTAGGGAGGTAGGGAGGGTAGGGTGGTGGGTGGGTAGGGGGGTGGGAGGGTGGTAGGTGGGTGTGGGTGGGAGGGTTGGTAGGGTGGGTGGTGTGGGAGGGAGGTAGGTGGGTAGGTAGGTAGGGTGGGTGGTAGGTGGGTGGGTGGGTGGGTGGGTGGGAGGGTGGGTGGGTGGGAGGGTGGGTGGGTGGGTGGGTGGGGGGGTGGGGGGGGGTTGGGGGGGTGTGGGTGGGTGGGTTGGTGGGTGGGTGGGTGTGGGTGGGTGGGTGGGTGGGAGGGTGGGTGGGTGGGTGGGTGGGTGGGTGGGTGGGTGGGTGGGTGGGTGGGTGGGTGGGTGGGTGGGTGGGTGGGTGGGTGGGTGGGTGGAGGTGGGAGGGTGGGAGGGTGGGTGGGTGGGTGGGTGGGTGGGTGGGTGGGTGGGTGGGTGGGTGGGAGGGTGGGTGGGTGGGTGGGTGGGTGGTGGGTGGGTGGGTGGGGGATGGGGGGGTGGGTGGGTGGGTTGGTGGGTGGTGGGTGGGTGGGTGGGTGGGTGGGTGGGAGGGTGGGTGGGTGGAGGGTGGGTGGGTGGGTGGGTGGGTGGGTGGGTGGGTGGGTGGGTGGGTGGGTGGGTGGGTGGGTGGGTGGGTGGGTGGGTGGGTGGGTGGGTGGGTGGGTGGGTGGTGGGTGGGTGGGTTGGGTGGGTGGGTGGTGGGTGGGTGGGTGGGTGGGTGGGTGGGTGGGGTGGGTGGGTGGGTGGTGGGTGGGTGGGTGGGTGGGTGGGTGGGTGGGTGGGTGGGTGGGTGGGTGGGTGGGTGGGTGGGTGGGTGGGTGGGTGGGTGGGTGGGTGGGTGGGTGTGGGTGGGTGGGTGGGTGGGTGGGTGGGGTGGGTGGGTGGGTGGGTGGGTGGGTGGGTGGGTGGGTGGTGGGTGGGTGGGTGGGTGGGTGGGTGGGTGGGTGGGTGGGTGGGTGGGTGGGTGGGTGGGTGGGTGGGTGGGTGGGTGGGTGGGTGGGTGGGTGGGTGGGTGGGTGGGTGGGTGGGTGGGTGGGTGGGTGGGTGGGTGGGTGGGTGGGTGGGTGGGTGGGTGGGTGGGTGGGTGGGTGGGTGGGTGGGTGGGTGGGTGGGTGGGTGGGTGGGGAGGGTGGGTGGGTGGGTGGGGTGGGTGGGTGGGTGGACACGCCGGCCCGGGGGTGGGGGTGGTGCTTACCCGTA